>JAANSM010002443.1:0-15015 GCA_036850725.1 Orchesella villosa
TTTTAGCCACCATGAAAACGAACGTTTGCCACCATGAAAATGCGTTTTAGCCACCATAAAAAAGGCGTTTTAGCCACTTCGAAAATGCGTTTTGCCAGGATGATTTAGCCACTCCGATATGGAATCCTTTATATAGAGGAAGGCAAAACGACAAGGAGTTTTTAGGTGGTGAGGTGTTGTTCGCATACGTAATGAGATTGAGGATAGCTAATCTCCGTTTTTAGTCCTAGCGGGATTTCATCATTTTCTCTGGTAATGCGACTCTAATTCAATGCACAACAGATATAAACTACTTTACAACATTTTTTGTCCTTCCGTATACCCCGCTTGTACCTGTGTGTCTATATACATATGTGCGTGTGTGTGTAAGATCAGAAGCAAGAAAAGAGGAGTTTTAATGTATTCACTCATGAAACGTGGTAATGTGGCAAACCACAGAGCACTGCCTCCCAACCACTTGAGCATCTAGTCATTATCAACTTGTGGGATTTGTTGGACCTCCTCATGTTGATAATTTGCCCAAAAAATACAAAGAAAAATCCACATTGGAGTGAAAATGTTGTATTTATGAGGCACTTTAGTTAGGGAAGGATTCATACGCGTGCTTTTCATTTTGTGGAGCTTGGAGCTGGCATGCATATGCATGTCGTGTGTGGTAGCTCTTGGCTTTTTGGTTATGCTGCTGCATCCCATTCAGGAAATGAAATGTTCCTTAATGATATTTCATATTTTTTCATAAAAAACATCTTCACTACTGCGCTACTCTGCAAAAGATGGTGATGGGAGTGATGATGACAGGAGAAGAGGACAACTTTTTTCCTTTTTAAAATAAAATGGGAGGGTTCATGGCATGGATTCGGATTGCATGTGCATTTTAAAGAAAAAATATGATTTTCGTGAAGGGAAGAAAGGAGCCGCGCGCTCATTCTTTATGTTGCACTTGTTTATGATATGGTATATATATGCAATGTATCATATCATGACAAGAGTGCACTTTACTATGCTATATGACAGCAATTATTATACGGATCGTGATTATGAAGATGACTCCATGCGTAAAATTGAATGAGAGGATAAATAAATAGAGTTAAGTCAGTAGAAAGAAAAAAACCAATGTGTGGCATGTTTTGTACTGCCTTTCATTACCATTTTTTTTATCTTGTCTTAAATTGAAATGAAATGAAAGCTATTTGAATTTTCTAAAATGAAATTCATAAAATAGCATCGCGGTACATATTCTGTTTCAAGGGGAATAAACAAGACAGGAAAAGGGCTGCTGAGAAGTAATTAAAATTGGTATGAAAATCAGATGCAGAAAAGCAAGGTGGAGAGGCGGAAGTGAAGCAACAACAGCAAACACACACACAGAGGGTGGGAGGGAACATTGGCAGAAGTACTAAGCAGCCGAAGACAGCTACTTAATACCTATCATCATCAACATCACCGACATTTTTTATATTATTACCGTCAGTGAATGAATTGTTAAGTACTAAAATTGAATATAAATTATGGTAAACCAGCCGAATAAACGATGAAGTACCCAATATAGTTACACGTTTAGAAATACAGTTTTTTCAGAGACGGGCTCACGTTGTGGGGGAGAAGTTAGAAAAAGAAATGAGATGAGAAATAATGAAATGAAATTTCCCATACAGTTTTTGTCAAAAGATGATCATGACGTGATAAGGGCTTGTAAAAGGGTTTTATCAGGGCAGGAAAAGCTTGAGAGAAGAGAGCAGGAGAGTTTCGATATGGATGAATATGTTTGTTGAGCAACGGTTGACGGTGGGGCTTGCATAATATCATCTTTACATCTCGCTCCCATTCCATATAAATTTGAGTTGTGTGATGTGATGTTCTCTCATGTTGTACACGGAAATGATATGGAGATTCTCAAAGCTCTGGGGAGAAAACTGGACAGACGTCAGAGGAGGTGGACGAGACTGTTTGTGAAAGAATGGAAGTTATAGATCAAGGATGTATATCAAGGCTTATTATATCATAATGTGCTTTAAGGTACAAAGTTTTTATGTGCACATGTCGTTTCCAGCAGTGTTCAGTAGTTGAAAATCTCAAGGTGTGGCACTCACAAAATCAAAATCAAGTAGCACTGCTGACGACCCCACTCTCTTGCTGCTGCTTCTGCTCGTAATCCTCTTTCTACCGAAAAAATCACATCTTAAAACGACATCCCATCATACTAAATGCTCCATATTTTGAAGAAAGAATGTGGAGCAGCATAGCAAATAGCAATGCACACCCGAAATCAGCTTTAGCGAGAAATGTATGATACAATTTTTTCCTTTGATTTGAAAGGGATAATAAAAAAAGTTTATGGTTTGTAATTTAGAAGAAACAAAACTATGTGCAATTGCATTCGTTTGACTGATGATGACTAAAGCGAGAGGGACTTTACTTACTCCACCTCCTGCAACGACGACTTGAATTACATTTCATATTGCATGGCACACACCGTCATAAATACATAAGAATAATATAAGAATATATGCATATATACATGCCTAACTGTAATATGGTTGTGGTGTTTTTACCTGTGTCTGGTTAATTAACAGGTGCATGAAAATAATTAATGATGCTATTTGTGTTATACACTGCCACGCATTCTCCTTTACATTATCACTCATCATATATAGCGTAATAATGATGATGCTGCTCATCATGTGGTGATTTTCTAGGTTTTGTTAATATAATGCTGCTCTCTTCAAGTCTTCTATTAAACTGATGATGATGATGGTGCGGTGCTGGTGCGCTTTCTGTATTTAATCTAAAAACTTGTCATGCACGTCACTCCTCAACTTGTCCTGTTTGTTTATGTCGGCGCACACCGCATCACCACACTACACACCACCACCGCCTCATATCCTTCTTCTGCTGCAACATCCGACTCACAAAATGAAGACTGTCATTATTTTTAAACGGGGAATTATATACCTAAGTGCAATTAGCTGCCTGCTCAATTGTAGAGCATGTGTATAGTAGAGTATAGTTGCGTAGTGTACCTATAATAAGATAAAAGAAATTGCCCCAGAGAATCTCGTAATTTAGTTGCTGTCCCATGCACACCAAAGCAATTTTGTAAAACAAGCATGAAAACTGATGTTGAACGCCTCATTTTGCAAAGTGAGTAATGAAAATGTGAGCCGCGCTCATATATTGCTGGTGTAGCGAAGCAAATCTATTTTTAAAATGAGCAGCGCTTTTGAATATTTGTGGAATTCATAAGGAGGAAACACTTCTTAATGATTTGTTTCGCCATATGCTTCACGACATCCGAAGATATATCACCTGTTGCGCTGTTGAGCGAATCTACGAAGTTGTTTGATCATTTGGCTATTTTGGGAAATGTAGAGAAGGCGAAGAAGGCTTGGGCTTGTGCTAAATACAATTCTTGAAGCTAGAAAGTGATTTTAAAATTACGATTTACATTGCTTCGTCTTCTGGCCATGAATTTCAGTAAAATATATGCTTATTAAGGGCTGTGCTCTTACTTATAGTAGATAGGTATATGTAATAAGTATAAATATAAAATTTGAAAAGCAAAAGATGTCAAGTTCTGTCCGCGCATCATTTATATTTTTGTTATGGACTTGTACATTTGATCGTTGTTGGACGTGGGGGACAGACTGTCGAGAATTATGATGAATTCATCCTTCGTCCCATCAAACTCATAATTTATGTACCTTCACAAATAGATATATATATATATATGTAAGTCATATTCCTTGTCTCGTAACAAGCATACATCTGCATAAAATTAGATTCTCATCAAAATTACACAGAAGCTAGAGTGAATAGTTTAGTGAACTGAAAGGAGCAATGTGATATATTATGAATTATCATTGAGTTCCTGTAATTTAGGATGTTTTTCTCCGATATCCTTATCCATTTCGTGTAATATCCATTTTGGTAGCGGAGAAACTGTATGCTGCCCTGATTGCAGCGAGTAGAATGATACTTCTGGACTGGGCTTGAAAAATTTCCTATTAAAAATTACAAATTAACAAATGTTTGAACCAATGCAATTATGTCTAGTAAAAAATCCATTGCTTTTATTTTTAGCGAGTGTTAATTTTCTTTGCATAGCAGATTGAGAAAAATTCATCAACTTTAAAAAGTACCTCGGTATAATAATAAATTGGCGAATATATTCACAATTATCCGACGTGATGGTGCGATCAAAACTCATAAGGCAAAACTTAAATCTGACTGTTAGTCAAATTATCGTTGTTTGCAACTTTCGTCATTGACTGCTGGAAATCGTCGTACTTATCTGTTTCTACTTGACATACAACAACGTGGTCGTGGTGCGTATATGCGTATGATGTGCCATGTCATTTGTGATATGAACATCGCATCACTTTACAGTCTTCGAAATTACCAGCATATTATATACGGAAGCTCCAAACACAAGAAAAATGCATTGTATTAGTTTGGTTGGAGTACGCTACGTTATTTCAAAACTTCAGCTGCTATTTTCAATTTTATCCTTACTACGATAGGATATGAAGTAAATACACGTCCATTTCACATGGCAGCCAGGTGTGTTGTGCATAAAATTAAGAATATTTTATAGAAATCCACATGTCTCGAGTTTCGAATTCATTTAATTTATACTGTATTCCATAGTTTCTTGGGTAAAAATAGCATCTACATCATCCTTCACCAAAAGTTCCTGCAAAACATGCATACATTTCACTTACACACTATCTCCTTGAGAAAATACTACTTAGTTTATAAAAAATACTTCATTGGAGTACCCTGCGGGCTTTCATCATAATTATTATTGCTTTTTACAGCTGCCACCACACCACCTCCGTCAAAGGGAGCATGCATGAGTTTTTGCTTGTACATTCGAATACAAAAGCTGCGGCACACATCACATCTTCAAAAAAAACTGACTCACCACACAAAGCAAGCTAAAGAGAACACGAGAAAATATCATTTCGAACACATTCCCATTCCACAACAAAACGGCCCATATGATGACGGCAATTTGCTTGTAAAAGGATGATATGAATAGCATCACTTAAAGCCACTATAGATAATCTTTTTACAACTAATTATAATTGGATCTTTAGGAGCCCTTATTCTCTCTAGTTCTAGTAGTTAGCTATAATTGTCTTGTCTTCTTTTGAGAAGGCGCATGTGTGTACAGTGTACGTTTAAAGCCAGTAATTAGGCATCTTTTCATCATTGCGAGCCTCTCCTTTGTTAGAAAGGGGCATATTGTTACATGAACTTACAGGCATTGTCAAGTCAAGCTTTGCCTCATGTCTCTTTACTGTGAATGATTTGGTTCAACAGGTAAAGTCAAATCAGTGGCTAGGCTAATTTTCTCGAAGGCAACATGAAGGACCACTTGTTGCACAAATGTACACCAAATACAAAATGGTCTAAACAGAAACAGGTTGTACCCTCAACAAAACTAATGTTGTTTACGTTTGAGTTGAGTCATGAAAAGGGGTGACATTAAAAAATGTGTTGTATGATTGTCCCATAAACTATCACTTCTTGATCAGTGACATGACGTATGAGTCCAAACTCTGAGAATGAAAAACGGGAGCAGGAAGACAAAAAAGGATGAGAAGAAGCATGATCATCTTCCTCATCATTGATCCTTTTAGGAGTGTACACACACAGTGCACTGGTCTCGTTCATTCATAAATGATTATCCTCAATCCTCAGTCAGTGGACGGGATACCGTCAATCAGTTGAAAGTTCTTGGGCCTGCATTAGCTCAGCTCAGCTCTGGTTTGACTTGCTGACTGTAAAAAGTACAAGAATCATCCATGAAGGGGAATAAGGAGACTCGAAGGAAGAAAAAAGGTTTCGAAGAGAAAGATGGATTTTGGAGATAGCATTTTTGGTAAGTGCACAAGAAAATAGAAAAGTTTAGCACGATTCTCTTCCGCTCCTGTGGCTTCTCTCTATCTGATGATCGGGAAGGCTTGGCTTATAGGGATGAGATCACGATCTCCGTGTGGGCGTTTAGATGCTTCTTGTCATGTAATTCGTCCACCTACCATCTCCTATATCCCTACCTTCTTGAGTGTTTTTCTTCAGTCAAAAAATCTCAACAGCAATCCATCTTGCTCAGTGCACTATTTGCTTCTGTACACACATTTTTCTTCTTCTGTACATCACGGACGAACGGAAAGGAAGCTGTATAAAGTATAAGTTGAGAATATACTGGGGTATAAAGAAATTGAGGGAAGATAAGCACGAATTTTCATGAAAGCTCATTTTTGGTTTAGCATTTAACTTAAGGATAGCTTGACCGATATATCAATTCCTCATGTGTAATATATGATGTGCTCTATTATGATCATCATTTTCATAGAGAGCTTTTCCTTTTGACATCTTTTGAACGGGTATATAAATATATATAGCTTATATACAGTCTTATAACATGTTCGTCAATTCTTGATGCAACAACAGGCTGTATAATCCTGAATGATCATATCATATCATCAGAAGCATCATCATGATCAGCAGCATTGCACTTTTTACAAGCATTTTCAGGTACTTTATTGATACTGATGAGGATGACTATGCGATGCTTGCATGATGATGCACGGTTGAGATTGTCAAGATTATTGAGAAGAAAAATCAAGGGTTTAATTTTAGCTACATGCTCGAACATTAACTTAGATGCCCATTGAGCGACTGAGTGAGTTAGTCAAGTCAAGTCAGTGTAACTTTTGTTACATGTTTCTAATAAATACATGCATGCATAAAATATATGTTTTAACGTGGACAAATGGTATGAGCATGCAGGCAAGACAGATTCCAGACCTTGATCATTGTATTACATTTTGCTTGTGATGTGTTGGTTGTATATATATGTGTATGTGTGAGGAGTTCTTTTAGACTATGATTGTGATTGTGAGTGACGAGAATTTATGGAGTCACAGTAGGGCCGTAAATCACGCCAGTTACATAGAGTCAAAGTCAAGGGTCGTCATCGTCATCTTCTTTTGCTATTTCTTCTCTCCTCTTCCTTCCCAATCAAGGAGACAATCATCAGTCATCCTTTCAGGAAAATGAACACGAGCTAAATACCATAATGTAGTGTATATGTATATCAGTATATCACATTATCATAATGTCACTATAAACCAAAATGAAGAGCATGAAATGCAAGGGTTGAAATTGATGGAATTTAGTCTAGACTTAATATCCATTTAGCATAAATCGTATCGTATCAAATTGACAAAAAATAGGTGCTCCATTCGTTCCTACTATTTTTAAATCTTTTACATTAAAAAGTTATTAGCATTTTAAAATCTTGATTCGCTTCTCTTTCCTATATGCTCATTTGTTACTGACACTGACGCACATCTTATAGTGACGTTATGAAACTCAGGTAAATAAAAATCTTGACTGAAATTCCTAAAATAAACGCATAGCTACGTCCACTTACTTTGGAGAAAGGTATTCGTAATCTACTAGTAAAACTACGTATTCAAAGCATTCTTTCATTGAGATTCATTCTTCTCTTCATAGTATATCCTATGCATTTCTTTCATCCCGTGCAAAAGTCTAGTTCAGTGACTGGTGATGTGATGACGAAGATATTTATTATGAAAAGTCAACCAGAGTGATATACATTTATTGTTTTGCATTACATTGCAATGCACCACACCATCACATTTTGCATGTAATTTGGGAAAGCTAAAAGGTATGGGCGTAATAATATATTTTGATGAGTTCTTCAAGAGACACCGCAAACCATGTTTTTCGTTTCTTGATAAAAAATGTGAAAAAAATGAATCCGTAAAAAGCTGGCAAAAGAATTCCGTTGTTCTTATAAAGAAGAAGAAGTGGATGGCAAGCTTAAAGTTTCTCGTTTTTCATAGCTGTACAGTTTGCTACATATTTACGCATGTCTTCAGTCATAGTTTTACAAGTTGGCTCACCGTGTGTGTGCCTCAGTATAAATACTTATGTACGCTACTTCTTTTGCACTTTATAGCTCTCTAGATGAGTTTGACATGTCTGATCTTGTTTCGCTTTTTTGCCTTCATCTTCTGTTCTTCTCCTTCAGAAAAAATTTACAATCATGCTCACATCACAATAATACTTACTCTGAGAGATACGAAGGAAACAGTCAAAACAAAAGGGGCAAGTGATATCAATATCATTTAAAAAGCACACGTATGGAAAACAAAACAACTTTTCTCTTTCTCAGAAAATCATGTAAAATGTAAGTTTCTTTTGATTCGCTTCTCCTTTACGGAATGTCATGTCGTGAGCATTTCCCTTCTGTCCCTCTTCTACTCCTTCGTATATTCTCGCTGTTTTAGTGCCGACTTGCGGAGTAAATCAATTGGGACAAGAGTGTGTGTGTCTGTATGTGTGAGTAGTGTCGGCACAAGAGCTTCTGACAAAACTGGTCACTAAAATCTCCATGTCGCCCAGTAGGATCCACTTTCCACTATATGCGAAGCGATAGCTCAGCCCAAAATATATGATGGGGAACATGCACATACATTAGCAATTTATGTTTTCTAAATGTAATGCATTTAATTCATTTCATATTTCGAATTCACCCCAACCACATCAAAATAATCGAAATACACGGTAAAAGGAACGAGAAGAAAATGTAGTTTGATCTGCAAAATCATCGGGTTAGAGAGAAGAGCACATAACACATCTTTGAAATCTGTATCTTGCTCAATGATTAGCTTTTTATTGGAAGACACCCTGCCTTCGTGATTTCATACCTTCATTTTCATATTCATCATAATATATACACTTCTTGTTTGGTATACATCTTCACGTAACGAGAAAACGAGATGACAGTGCGCTTTATAGGATTGATACTTGTTCCATATTGAAGAGAAATATCTCTTGACATTTGGCATTCACATCAACAGCAATCATCACCATCTGCATCGATCATGAAAATCAAAAATATATGAGCGTTGCTCTCACTAGACATCACACACAACGATCATCATATCATCAGAAGTCACATATTACATCAACACGAAGCAATAACAAAAATGATCGGCAATCTTGGAAAAATCTTTCAGAAAAAAAAAGTTTTATATAAAATCTCTCAAGTCCTTTTATTATCTCCTTTTAGAATCTCAACGAAACATCAAATCCGGTTTAAAGATGACGTTGAGCAAGCCAAAAGAAGAAAAAGGAAGCGTCCAATAATTTTTATCAGATTCCAGGAAAATCAATAACCTTTTACTGTGGAGAAAGAGGCAGTCATGTCATATCATATGGCGAGAGAATCAAAAATTTATTTAAGAACGATTCTGTTCAGTGATGAAATTAAGGTTGGAGTTGGTTGTAGGTTCCTATGCTGGTGGGCATGATTATCATAAACGATGGGATGGATGAAGATTGAAGAAGAAGTAAGGGATCATATTAAAGAGGTGTTTAATCTTGTAATAAACGAATCAAAATGGTAATTAAATGAATTGAAGCGAATAAGCCTTATAGCCAAGTCGTAATATGCTGAAAGGCAGCGTGTACCTACTTATCTATCTTCCCTTATGAAATAAAGTGAGAGGGATTCGAAAAACGATTACATCATGATTTACTGCAATGCTGCTTCGCAATGACAAGCCTAGTGAGTAGGTAAGTAAAATAGGTAGGTACACAGAGAACACATTACATTCCCATTATTTTCTAAACAAGCACATCAACTCGAGTAAAAGTTGTAATGAATTTTGTGGAAGTTTTTCAACAAGCGAAAAAAGTGGAAACCCGTCCAGCTGAGGTTTGTAGTTTGAAGCTCATTTGATTCATTTTTTGGTACTGGTACCGGGTCGGTTTTTGTTGTGATCATGCTTTTCTTCTACATTATCCCAACTGAAATCTCCATTTCTCTCTTCTCTTCTCATCTGAAAGCTTGAAGGAAAAAGAAGTAAGGAAATCGTAAAAATTGACTTGAGCTCACTTTTTCTTCAGTATATATATATATATTTGTTTTATGTTTACCTTGCTCTTCTGTGAGCAAGTTGATGTTTTGTTGATCTAAATGGTTGTAAACCTGTCACTTGGACTGAGGAAAGTCATGCCTTTTCCACACCTCACACTTCACCCCTTTCTATCTCAAGCCCATATTATGCATTTTATCTCTTTTCTGTATCATTATCACATCACATCACTATCATCAACATGAAGGCATGATATACCCTCAAGTTCAACACATTTTTTTGCCCAATCCACAACTACTACCACCACCAAAGGAACCAAAAAGCAAACTTGTCGTGTAATGAATTTCAACCAAAATGATTGCTATTCTTGATGCTTCCTTTGCATTTCTCTAGACAAACAAGAAAACGTGTAATGTTGCTTTCTGGAAGATTTATACGGCAAGCGAAATCGATAGGAATCGGAGAAATGCAGTTTTTGTTGGGAGATTTGAATAAAATAAAAGTAAATTACGCTTTAAATGACCGTTTTATTATTGTAATGAGCCCAAAAACTTTGCAGTAGGCCTTGGTAAGAACAGGTAGCTTCGACTTCACTCCCTTTGGCATCCCATAACATGGCATGCTCACGACACGGTAATAATCCGAATGGAAGAATCAAACTAAACCAAGAGAGAACTGGTTAAAGCTAAAAAATGATGATCAAATCTAATGAAGATTCTTCGCCTGTGGTTTCGTCGTTTAGACTTTAGATGCAGTAGCGTATTGCGTGAGAATTAAAAGCGATAGAGGTGGCCATTATCATTATCATTAACACTTATGACTCATGAATTTCTCGACAAATGAAACAAGTTGAAAAGGTAATATCATCGGTAGAACTGTAGAACTAAGAAAAGTCGCGCAGTTTTTCTTGTAATCACCTTTGGTGTAATAAATGCTTTATCAACAGATTAGAAAAACACCGCTCTGCGATACCTTGGTTGGTTGTTGAAATGCATCGCAATTTTCATTCCGTGATTCCACTATATATACAGAGATTAATTATATCTTGAAACATTCTAATAACAAAATGTAAGCACGGTTATGCGATAAGAGGTTAATTTAAAGATTGGTTTGGATTAATACGAAGGAGGAAAAGGAAAAATTATGATATAGTATCAAATGTAAGTGTTGATTAGAGCTAGAGTTTGCACCTTGTTCCATATGATAAGATTAGTAACTGACATCATGTTTTTAGATATGATAAAGGATTATGAAGTCGTTGATGATGAGTAATACTTAAGTTTTTAAACTATTTTTTAAAAATATCTATAGCTTTTATTATAACAAAACAGGGCTATAACATAATAATAATGAGATTCTGCACTTTGTGTAGTAAGACGACGTACAGAGCTGAGGCTGAGAGGCAGTAAGCGTGTGTGTGTGTGGCTTCTGCAACTATGTATAGTAACTTTCATAAAATTCACATCCACACTACTGCCTGTTCAGTACCTTGTCTACGAACTCTAAACTAGAGTAGTTGCCCATCTATTTGCGTGCCCCAAAACTACATTCATAGATACGTTCCGAACCATACTGATTCCTAACCTGAGCCATAGATATTGCTACGATGCACATATGTACACATATGTACGAGAACAAAGTGCCAGTAACAATGAAATATTTTACTTTTTCCGATCAACTATGAGACGATAAGTGATTACTGCTTGTATGTCGTTTTCTAACTTTAAAGTATTGCATGGACCATTTGCAAATTGTAACTCTTCCCACTACAATTTTGCTACTCACTGTCAACGGTCACCTGTTGGAAAAAATCGGGGAATTTTTTGTAAAGAACTGCAAATACAAAATCCAGTTCAAAATAGAAGTTGAAGGAGAAATTCTGGGTGCATTTACGCTTACATATTAATCCATAAATACATAAAAAAATTAATCATAAGAATTGCATTGTATTAAATACAAATACACAAACGCGTCTGCATATCATCATATACAAGATGCCTTATATTGTAGATGTGCATTTTATGTAAGCATATTCCTTTATATAGCAACAGGGCTCCTTCCCTTCCTTACGGTATTGTAATTTATAATTCGAAGCATCCGCATAAGATCTAGAATATACGAGAAGTTATCAATAGAAGAAAAATGAAGAGGAGTGGAATTTTTTTAAAAAAATGGACCGATAACATTTCTTCTTGATTTCTTTAAAAAGCCGCTATTTATTTCAGATTGAATGCAGAAAAAATTTAGAATTCCAAAAAACCATCGGTTGTCGTGTATCTTCAATCTATTTATACAACTTTGTTTACTATAAAGCAAGCCGACTAGAATTATATATTTATACTTAATATAACGCAATGTGGAAGTAGGCAGATAGGCTAGGAATCTATAGGGACAGCTACAAGCACATGTAACGAGCACAGATGTGCATAGAATCGTGTTTTCAAATATTATTCGTAAGTCAAAATTTCGAAACTCAGATTGCAATTCCTGATACGATTTTCAGATAAAAGAATCGGTTACCGCTTTGTTACATCATTTCGTTTGACTGTTTGACAATACCACTGACGGAGTGAAGTTTGCTAAAGTTCTCCAATTTCTTTGACTTGTATTCAGTATTTGTAAATTCTTTTTATATTGCAAATGTTAAGCAACTTTTAAAGTGTATTATGTTAATATTAGGTGTATGGGTCTGTAATGTATTAAATTTTTTGTGTAGGCGTTAACAATTGGGTAATTGAAGATAATGTATGCAAATCCCTACTTCCCCACAACTTAAAATACTCTCTTGCTTCTATTTTCAATGTCAGACCACCTGGCACCATACGTAAGGTCCGATTTAGCATTAAAGATTATATCTTCATGAATACATGACTCAATTCTGGATGGACGTAAAGCATTTATTAACGCCACGTTATGTGAAATTGCCTGCCACCTCATGTGATCCATGCATATGTTTCATATTAAATAAAAAATCATAAATATAATCGTTTTGAAAATCTGTTGAAAAATATTTTGATCCAGAAAATTGTTATGCTTATCCAAGGACGCTTGAAAACCGTTTGAGTAATATTTTATGATTTTTTTCTTTGGGTAAAAAGTTTGAGTTATCATATGAATACAAAATTGACATATAAAATGAACAAATAGTGTGCCTATCTAGACTTTCATCTATTGTCAATCATTTGCTTATACCTGTAAAATACTTTAAATAAAATCTGGAAGAAAATTGCAGCTGGGACCTGGAACGACTTGAATCTGTAATTATTATGGGGCAATGTGAGAAATGATAAGCAAGTGGAATGGGTGTTGCTGTTTGGCTTACATATTATATGATGAGTAATAGCTTAACAACTTTAAAAAGGCAATTAGTGAGATCATACTTAACGTACATTTGCATATTATGGTCTAGTAGAAACCAATTTTTTATGCGAAACATTGCGAAACGAAAATCAATTTTTTACGTATCTATACAGTAATTATAATAATTGAGCAAATGACGAATACTTACGTTGTGTATCATAATCATAAAAGTCATAACCAGCTTGCATATCTCAATAAAACGCATCCATACTTAACATACGATAGGAATATAAGCGTACTCGTACATCATTTCAATCTAAACTTAGATTTCTAGAATAATAGCTATTTTGACAACCCTTGCATTATTTGCCCTAGTCGTACCATGCAGCATGTGCGTAATTTCAATGCTTCGGCTGCGGCTGAACGATGTAATCTCAATTAATTACCTATAGGTACTTCATTTCCTTTTCACAGTAAAATTATTATAAGCAAACATTTGCCAATTGAATTAGGATTAAGGTTAAGATATTTAGAATGCTGATGTAATTTAGTAGGCAAAGGGCAAGCAAATGAATAGAACAGACAACAAATAGTTCCCATTCTGATCGCAACTAACTTTACGTCTACATTTGCCCACTGTACTTTTACAATAAAATTCCAGCTCATATGCATGAGATCCAAATCTGTATGTGTGTGGTAACAAGTTACTTATATCATATCTTAACAAATATCCTAATAATTTATTAAGTCATCCTACAATGCACTGCTCAAGCTATAAATGTAAAATGCGCAACAGTTACAACCCACCGTACCTTACCGGATTTGCCTCTTTGTGCACATTATAACCTTTCGCAATAATAATTGATATTTAACTTTACAAATGCAGCTAACAAATAATATTTATTCCTTTACCTCAGTTCCTTCAGTAGTCACTTCTTA
Source organism: Orchesella villosa (assembly GCA_036850725.1). Taxonomy (NCBI): domain Eukaryota; kingdom Metazoa; phylum Arthropoda; class Collembola; order Entomobryomorpha; family Orchesellidae; genus Orchesella; species Orchesella villosa. Next base: position 14,160 of record JAANSM010002443.1, read on the forward strand.
CTTTTGTAATTGGGGCTACCGAACCATGAACAGCCTAAAATACATACATACACTTTGTGGGGAAGCATATTATCAAAATTAAAAATCACTTTAAAGTATACTTCTCGTTAAGCACCATACCTATTTTCACAAGCACCCTCGCCAAAAAATTAAACTAGATAAAGTGCCTTGTATTTGCGTCTTGCGTACTTCAACGTGTTACTTTTTTTTACACAAATGTGCGTATGTATAATGGACGTCATACACAACGCACAGAAATAGTTTTGACAAAAGTTAAAGATCAGTTTGGTTAAAAATAAGTTGTACATATAAATAAGCCGTCTGCGCAGTTGCCGTATAAGATGATTATCTGCTTTAGTAGTTCAACAATATATACTATATATACCTAGCCTTTATGCAGAACATGATAATAATAATGTTCACATTCACAATGCAAAAGTGACTTAAGTACCTGCTTAAACAAAGATACTTTTTTTAATAATGAGATTTTTCCTTTCAGTACCACTACCGTGATGTGGTATATTATATATATGATCAGTGAATAATATGTGATGTGGTTAAGCAAAGGACTTCTCGTCCGCCACTGTTCCTCGCCTCGTTACAAAAAATGATTTTCTTTTTCACTCTGATCTCTACATGAAATTATTATATTTAAGTATACCTAAGCTAAAATGACAAGCTTAAGAACAAATGTAGTAGCCAGTAGCTATATATGTAAAAACGCATTTCGATAACACATGCGAAAGAAAAGGGAAATCTTTTAATGTGTCAACTTATTATTATTTTTTCAATAAAAATATAGAGACTTTAGCACTACCTTTTTTATATAACTTTTTATACATAATGTATGCAACAG
>JAANSM010002444.1:0-15015 GCA_036850725.1 Orchesella villosa
AGGCTTACAAAGTTAAAGGAGCAAAAACGTCGATTTTAGTTGGTAACCAATTTTATGTAACGATACGAGGATACACTACGTCGTGAATTGGCCCAATATAACTATAACACTCTTCTGTACTGCACTGAGGGTTTGCCTATTATCTCCCACTACTTGACTATAGCACAGATACTAGTGTGTTATCCTTATATATACTATCCACTAAAATATGCTAAAATAATGAAGTGGCACTACAAAACTAAAATTTTCTACAATGATTCTATGTCGGTGATGTATACTACCATTTCTAAACTGATAATCCATTACTGAGTGCAATCAGCAGTACCCAGAAAGCCTTGTGCATGACCATTTTTGTAATTATATTTTAATTGCATATCTTGAGAATACTCGTAATTTAATGCTAATAAACGCTATTTTTAGCTCGAGGTAAGTTCCATTGTAGTCCATTGTCCATTACTTACTTTTGCTTTAATTTTTTTCATAAATATTTTCTCCCATCCATTTTTAAATTTTCACAACCAAACACCTTCCTAGAATTCCTACGAAGTTTTCAGGTCAATCGGTCAATAAAAAAGGTAGTAAATCGCGTTTTACAAGTTCACGTCGCCGCAGTCCAGGTTTCTCACCTTACCCCGAGCTAAAGCTAAAAATGGCGTTTATTAGCATTAAATCTTGAGTACTTTCATGATATGCAATAAAAAATTACTAAAAAATGGTATTGCACAAGGCTTTCTGGGTATTGCTGATTGCACTCTACTAGTACTTCAATTTAGCAACATATCAGGAACATATAACATAGCTGCTGGTGCTGACTGGCTATACAGAGAAAAATTGATTGAGACATTTTTGTTCAAAATATATTAAGAATATATAGAAGCCCACAATTGTCAAAAACTTATATAAAACACTCATCGTGTCACAAACCGAAAAAAAACCTCTTGTTTCATGAAATATAAAACTGAGGCAGTGAAAACATAAGGGGGTTTGGAGAGCGAAAGAGAAATGGAGTGCAATATTTGGTAGGGAGAGACAGTCACATACCATCGTGCACGCTTTTAAATGAACGTTCTACTATACCTTATCCCGTTATACCTGATACTAAATGAAATTATACTTTTCTGCCAAGCTTTCATATACTCAACTCAGTTGTAAAGTCCTCAATTAATTTTTTATGCTATGAATTGGTATCACAATAGTCTGGACGCCCTTCTTTCCGGTTGGGCTCATGATTGCTTTGATATTCACGTAATGTAATGCTCAATCCAATCCATACCCAGCTAACCTTCACCAATATAGTAATATGATGGTGTGGGGATTATGGGTGTACATGTACTTTTGTGTTTGTATTGTAAGTAGTACATCAATGTCCATACTCTTCACAAATTACATTCGTATGTTTAAAAAAAACACAAACCAATCGTTTTGCATCAGAAACAATGAACAATGCAGCTACACTTTAAGATGCATTCATTGTACATAAATGTTGTTATTCTTGAATGAAAACAAAATTTTCTGAACGACATGGTAAAAAATAAACAGGTGTATGTAGTTTTACTATTGGTACTTAGTCCTATACCGCATGAGTAATACAATAGGTGTGTTTCAATTTCAATCCTTTTACAGGACTTCCAATTTAGAAGTATATACTTATACTTACGTTTGTGATGCACCATTTTGGTAAATCCTCACAATTATTCCACATTCCTTAGGTGGCACGGATGACTAATCTTGTAAACTGCCGATGAGTGAGAGATTTTAGAGTTGTTTATAAAGAGTGTTGATAAGTAATTCTGATGACATTATTGCGGCTTTAAATTGGTATTGGTATATTAAATTTTTTTCTTTGTTCATATTCCACACATACTTTGTCCATCATCAAGTACATATTATTTCTAGTACGTCTTTTGTAACGAGCAATCACAATCATTCCACAAATATATTTCATAAATAACAAGCATTATTAGACCAATTACAGTTTAGCATTTAGACCGGAACAAAATTAGTATGTATACTATTTTCTCGATATTCGATTAATGAAGAGAGGAACAAGTAAATGCAATACATTAAATGTTTTGGTACATAGTCAGGATGTATTAAAAAGCACCAGTTTCCATTTGATAGTAGAGCGAAGAAAAACTTGCATATACTGTCATTATACTACCTCGTAACGACTGGTAAATATGGAAGCATGAGACGAGGATAGTAATTGGCATTAATGGTTCAAGAGAGACGTCCTGAAGAAAAGAGTTTGAGTTTTGACGGCTCATTATTTGAACGTACTAAATCGGTTCTTATTTTGTATTTTATTGTATGTATAATCTACCAAAACATTATAATGTCTTAACGAATGCTGCAACATATTGGTTTCTACTATACTGTAAGAATTCTTTATAACGGAATGGAATGAAGCACTGAGGTTTCCTGTTTATAGGAGATTAACCGATGTCCGATGATTACTGTAGCTATTACTGCCACTAAACCCGTCATCCGAAATAGCTCCTATTGACATGCTAGGGGTACGACGCGAAGAACTAGGACTCTTGATAGACAACTGTTTAATCGAGAGTAGATTCTTTTTGTTAAAAATTTTGCCTTTTCTTCGCTTTTTGCTTGCGTTTTTAGGGAGAAATTTTTTCCTGAGTTTCTTTTTCACAACAGGCGGTGCTCCATTGTGAAGGCCACCATTTCTTTCTTTGAAATTTCTTTGTGAGCCACCTTCATCATCACTTCCTAGCTCTTCATCCGCATGGTGCTTCCTTGCCCTTCTACTAGAGCCAATTAGTCCGACCCTATAGAACAAATAGGTGAAGACACCGGAGGCAATCACAAGGGGTATGAATGAGTAAAAAATATGTCGCACAGCAGCCGCTTTGTCAACTTTCGTAACAACAGTACTCGAATTACCTTTGCTGATATAGCAAGGGTACACTGGACCTCCTACTTTGCCGTATTTCTTCATAAATTCTGCACATGTGGTATCAGAAGGATAAACGCATCCTTGTGGATTCGGGAGCAAAGCTCCTATCCCCAACATGTTTAAAGTTGCATTTAAATCATTGGCAAATTCATCATCACTTCTCGAACTTTCAATCTCTATATTATGACGAATTTGATTCATCATTGATAATAAATTGGCATCAAGATCACGTATAAAGGTATTGTTGTATTCATAGACTCGAAGGTCATGATACTGTGATAAAATCCAATTCGGACTTTCCCCCTGCGCATCAGTCTGCAAAGCCCCGCTTTTTTTACTCAACTGATTTTCGGATGTCCCCGTTTCATTAGTACTTCCCCCAAGAATGGATTCGATAATGTCGCTACTGATTTCATGTTCCTCGACGTCAAGTCGAACTGAATTAGGACTGACGTTAGCATTGGCACGAGTTTTGTGAAACGTTTCCAGATTATCTGCTGTCCCTTTCACATATAGCACAATTATATGATAGCATGAGTACACTTCTGCGGTACACCCCTCACGACATGACGTCCATGTACAGTTCGACAGTCCTCTAAGGAACTGATTATATACCGTCTGACACATCCCTTCGTCAAATGAGCTGACGAGGGTGTCTATAGCAGGGTCCAGCATCACTGGACACATTACTACAACACCCAATATACTCACAGCTGCCAATGCGCTACATAGCTGGACTTCACAATTCGCCAGTAACCAAGCACACACTTTTCGTCCTCCCATTACACTTCACTTCTTGGGGTATTAATATGTACCGTAATCACGACGAAGAAACAGGGGAACGGCTTGAACCAGCAACTACTGCATCCAGCTAATAAATTATCTGTAATGAGGTTGCCTTCACCGTGATAGTGGTTCCAATATTTATACATTAGTGCTAGAGTTCTTCTCGCAAACTCTTCTCCAAAGAATCCTCAAATTATGAAACTCTGTAAAAGTTAGAATTTTCTTCTGACACAAGGAAATGCATCCTCGGAGAGCTCCTTCCTAAAGAGGTGGAGGAGGCTAATATGACTGTGAAATCAGGTTGAACAGGATGATACCAGCTCACAGCTTCTGCTGAATAGCCGTTTTGTTTCGGACTTTGTTTCTTTTACCAAAAAAACAAACGCTTAATAGCAGTTGCTATATATGTACATTTGTATGATGTTTTACGTTTTGATATCTCCAATCAGTCAACTGAAGGCTTCCATGTTACATGACTCTCTTCTTTCCTGTTGTTTTTATTACGGCATATTGTTGGTCATGTGCCCCACTTATTCAGGGGTGTATTACATACTTTCATCAAAGAACGGAGAAGGAGAGAAGCTCACCCGGAAAGTAATGATACTTTTATTTGTGATGTGCAGCATACTTGTTCATAAGGATGCCTAGGACAATATTCCGTCAACCAGGCAGTCACTCATTCACTTTGCTAACAACACAAACAAAAGCTAAACAGAAAAGGATGATGCGATGGAAATGCTGGCATGATGTTGGTCCACTTTGATGATATAGTAAAAGCTTGTCATCTTATATATCTTTTTCTTGTGTTGGCTTTTTCATGTAAGTGTGGCTGCTGTTTTTTTTTGCTTTCGATGATTATGATAGCTGATGACGATGATGACTCCTATGTCGGTATTATTATTACTACCACTACTAAAATAAGAAATGGAGAAAGGAAAACACAGAGTAGCAAAAGCTTTTTGCTGCTTTTACTTAGCTTTCACTCAAGTATTACAACCTTATTTTCACAATACATGCATAAAAACTGCAACTTTGGCTAAGTAATATCATCGAGAGAAATGCATGCATGTGTGGATCCCATCTGTTGACTAGTTTATAGCAGATGTTTACTTGTCATACAGACAAAACGTCCGTAGATTTAATAAGCAAATTACACTGCCCGAGTGTGTACATGCACTATATATTTGTATGTATACTTTGCTACAAAGATATCTCAACTACCATGAAAAAACAGACAAAAAATCACCGTCCTTTATCCAGATGTTCCTCTTTAAACGTAAGTGCAGTTGACTTTACCCATTCAAAAGTTATCTGCAGTGTGGAACTCGAAAGTAAAGTACAAACAGCAAGAGTCGTAGGAAACAGAGTAAAGCTTGAATCTTTTTTTTTAGTTTGAACCCACTATTTATTATATAAAAGTTTTTCACGCTCTGATTAAATGTATATTTGTCGAATAAGTTTGCAACGATCCAGATCCCACTATAAGAATTACTTCAATGTAACTTTAGTCTTTAATTCGCACATGAAAAATTGCATTTGCCAAACGACAAAACAATCAATTAAATGCACTTAGTCTTCTGAGGTTTGTTTTTCATAGACATTGTAATAGGTAGACACAACAAACCAATTTTCGGAAACTGTTACTTTCTCTTCACCACGCTTTCTGAATTGAGCCAATACTTTATAGCAGCGGTTTTATGAAATGCTCATTCGTTCCCAAATTCGACACTCACTCAGATGCTCACTGAAACAGAAGGCATGATAAAAGGTTTGTTACGGAGAGTATATTATATAAGCTATTCAGCTACAAAAGTCGATTACACATTAAGCTTTGTTGATAAACTCTTTGTTGATTTACAAAGGCTACAAAGCGATAGTCCCATCAAGTTACTACCAGTTCATTTTCTTTGTTGCGCAATACTTGTAGAACCGTATTTCAACTTGCCAATGGAACATACCATCTGCTTCTCGATTTAACGTTTATCTCACCACGTTAAAAGAGAAAGGAATAATCTGTCCACACAGCACTTCACAATTACCACACCTCATAGTTACGGAGGGGGTTTCGCTAAACAGTTCTCACTTCCACTGTGGAAAATGAACGAGAACAGTTCATGAGAGGAGAAACGGGAATGAAACGGCGTCATTCAATGAAGATGATGTGTGGGCACAACATGTGCACCAATTCTGGCCTGCTACACTTTCTGCTGTGGTCAGAACAAGTAGGACGAACAGCAAGGGATGGATATACGATTGTGAGAGTCTTGGGTTGCGAGATGCCATTCACATTACACTCTCTGAGGGATACATCTATTACCACTACAACTCATGGAAAAGGTCCCAAACGAGCAATGGCCATGCACGGTACAAAAGAAGTCAGCTTTGCTTGACTTTCTTGCTGAGGTGCTCGGGTATAAAAACACTATGCCTACATTTATTCATATATATGCATAAATGGTATTAAAACAAATTTTCGTTGTTTGTTACATGAAGAATCATACCACACCACCACAAGAAAACATCACTGATGCAGGGTTAATAGATCAAATTATCAACTATTTCTTCTTTCCAAAAACAAAGTTAGCAATTTTATTCATGTAACTGAAACTGCTACCCTATAATCTTACTTAATGCTATTCATCAGTGTTACCAAACAGCTACGTTTCACTTTAAAGAACCGTTTGTCTTGTTTGCTGAAATGATCCATTCTTGATGCGCGTATATATCCGTTACTCAAACTCAATGATTTATGCACAAAATAACAAAATATTTACTTTCAAACTTAAAAATGAAAGTTCGATACTCAGTGAAATTTCCTTTCCGCTTGTCCTAGGTTGGATGTTGGATGTTTTGCAGGCATGATTTAACTCGTGCAGCTATTTCATATGGTATGATAACGAAACGATTTTATCTGAAAACCCTTCGCCATACTACTATAACCTTTTGGTAGGAAACAACTCCCTTTGGCAAACTTTCTACCACAGGATGGGTAAACTCATAATTCATCATCATAAGGTAAACTCTAATCCTCTTCAAGAAAAGAGTAAACTCTCACAAACTTGCATTTAGAGGAGTGATGTTTTATAGGCAAAAACGACCCACTTTCTTGTCAGTTTTTTTCTGAGTCAAATTCTAGCCAATATACAGCATACATATTAAAAAGCTCAGCAAGAACGTATGGAATACATATAGCACCATGAAGGGATCAGTCTATCTAAGACTATTAGATCTGGTTACGATATACATAAATTTTTACAACACGATTATCTTATGATAGCTGCACATTTCACCAGGTGACATGATGTAATTTTCTCCGTCGTCCTTAAATTTACAAACCCTTAATGGTCGTAATATCTTATGTTTTTCCTTTTCGACTCCTTATGTTCTAAAACTTCTCGGATACAGAAGAATCCTAATAGAAGACGATAACTCGTGCATGTCCTTCAAGTATACGAGCATCTTTGACTGTGATTACTGTAACACTAAGACTTTTGCTCTCACCGTCTTAGGATTTTCAATCTAATAACACTGGCACAGAATCCAGACAATGCGCTAAATTGAACTCATAATCCCTTTAAAATGTCGTGTTGCACCTTTTTATAGTTGTATACGAAAAGTTAAACTTTCAAAGCGATGAAATCTCTTCCATTAAATCAGGTACAACGGTATAGCAGTCAGTATGATTTATTTAGTTAGATAAAGTTATTGCAAATAATGAAATAAAGTTGTATTCTTCTGGGGTAAAAAACAATAACTCATTCCTCACAACTTCTTTACATTCTTTTGAGACAATACGATTTAAAGTTATAAATGAGATCTCACATTAAACAACAACATTGTAACCCATATAAAAACATTTTACGATAAGTCCGTGTAGTGTGAAACAAACCGTGTAATAATGCTCTACGTCCTATGGTAAAATGTAGAACGTTCCGCACTTGAGTGCAACTATTATTATACTGTATGAATGTAGCATACTACAGAATAAACCACAACAACTAGTCCTACCGTCAAACAAGGAGACTGTCCTTGTCCTCTATGTTAAAAATGGTGTGAATAAATAAAATGTGGAATACAATCGTAGAATAAGTTTGTAGGTATGCGTATGAAAAATCGTGTCACTGCCACTGAAAATATTGAGGTGCCTCGTTCTTTCTCCCTTAGCTCCTTTGTCTACTCCACGTTTACTAGATTTGCTGTGCAAAATAAAACGCTTTTTCAGCAATATACATGCAGGTCATCATATTTTTTCCAGGTGTGTAAGTACACATACATACATACCCACAACCAACACGTATGGAGAAGGGCTAAAGCAATCACGCTTTAGTATTTGTTAGGAAAGAACCCATGTTCCATAAAAAAATTTAAAAAGCAACACTGTGACAATCTAATAAACTAAAACGCGAAATGCTTTATGAAGGATTGCTATACACATATTCATAACGTGCATGCACATACAACCCCATGGAAAAAACAAAAGTGTTGTATACTGATTCACTTTGCTTATTTTCTACGTATTGTACACCTTCTCTTTTCCTTCCTAAAATACATATATTCCATAGTATTCTCGTGTTTCCCTATACCCATGCCTTCCTCGTCGTTGACAGCCCTACTTTCCACTTTGCTACTAGGTCTTAAACTGAAGAAACAAAATAATCTAGACTGTAACCCAGTTATTGACTGATGGTGACTGAATACTTTTCATGCTTCATGTTACATTAGTGTCGTAGTGCTACCAATAGTACAGCACTAACACCGCCATCACAAAAAAACTATTATTTTTCTACATATACGAATATCAGTGAAAAAATGCCATGCAAGCACACCAAGTAGGCAAAAGCGAGGTAAAGTTTTAAGGATTGTACAAGTATGCATAAAAAGCATGAAGGATATGAGTCACCCAACCAGTAGATCTACTAAGGCCAAAACAATCGAACCAGTTTGGCCTTTGGCAGCGGTGAGCAGGTAAAAATTTGACGAGCAGTTAGACTACGTGAACAACTTACAACGCAATGATTGTAAATGCATATATACGGAGCTTAGGTGTTTGTCAGTCTTCCAACGAAACACTGGCTTGGTATTAATACATATTTATGCCAAGCAGTAACTCTTTCGCTCGACTCAGATCCATTTTTCTACTTTCCTTGTGTACATATTAAAGTACTTTCTCCGGCTTTCTCTCCACTTACTGCTGTCCCGTCGTCTCTTTCTTGCCACTACAACTATGATTTCGTATTACTGAAGTACAAGCATGTATTTATGCTGACAACAGTTGTGTACAGCAGAAGATCAGCCCGAGTATTGGAAAGGGTGATCAAATAACATGAACAAAATATCCATACTACAACACAAACTACCACTTTCTTTTACTTCTCATAGGTATTAAAGCCCTTCCAACGGCTTGCCTTGCACAGAACTCAACTCTATAATTTCTCTAGTCCTCCCCAAGCAAAATAAGCTATGCAGCTTTTACCTGCCATTGGGTTTCTCGGTTGAGTTCTCTTGGTCTGTCAATTCAACTTTCACTATGAACAACTTCAATCCCTCTTAAAGCGAGACACGGGCGTAAGTGAGAAGGGAGAAAACTGCTTACCATGTTCCTAATACTAACTAAGGTAAGGCAAAAAGTTATGCACCGCAACACATGTACTCTGATATGGTAAATTACATATACTTTAAGCGTGGATACAAAATTGCAAAAAACCGGCCACGGAGACACGAGTCGAAAGCCCAAACATCATAGACATCGTTATCACTTATCACCACCGTGTGTATTTCAATATAAAAATGCTTCCTGCCCAAGTACCCAACTAAGCGGAAGCGCACACAAGTCAACTTATATGTATGCAACTAACGTACAATCTTAGATACCTCTATTTATCAATATCAGAATTTAATCCTGCAAAATTCAAAATGTTTACTTGCCCATATTGAAACAAAGTATAAGATTAGTTCAAGTTTTTCTTCCTCTTCATTAGTCGGCCCAGAGATACAAACTGTCGAAGTTGGTTGTGCCATATATAAAGTATGCATGGCATGCTGTAACCCTAGGACTGTTGTGGACACATCTCTGGTTGTGCGAGAAGTCATTTTATATTTCTACCGTACCGTGTGAGAGAGTTCCAACTCCAATTTCCATCGTGAAAAGCATGCTTTGTATAGGCGTAATGGAAAATATGCTTTCACAAAGGAGTATATAGGTTGAGTTTTGCTTCCGCATTGTTTTTGAAACACTTGTTCTAATGAAAAAGATGCCGAAGTCTTCCGCTGCTTTCATATCCTTTCTACTGCAGAAGGACATCAATGACGGCTGGAGTAGAATATTTTAGTAAAAACATGAACTGGATAAAAGGTTTATCAGCAGATCACTTTTCCCTTTTCCCCGAATTTACTCAGTGAATCCACCAGAATATTAGTTATTCACACACGTAAAGTTTTGCAAATCTTCCTACAAACGAAGAAAAATAGCGTACCACCTTCGTGTATAAAAGCTTTATTGAGGCTTTGAGCTTGTTTGTATAGAGCAAGCCAATGCGATTGAAGAATGAATCAAACTCAACAGGACGGCAAGCAAATGAAATAACAAAAAAAACGAATGCGAAGATGTTTTTGGCGTACTTTCATAAAAACAACACAACATATGTATTCATCAGCCATTTTCTCTCATACCTAGGGAGATAACGTACACAAAAACATCGAAGGTGGAAACAAAAATATAGGACGTAGCAGAAAACATGATAGGATGCAACGTGACTTGGAGAAATTCTTTGGAGTATCAATCAGTCTAATGGAAGGGGCTATGATTACGAAGCGTTGGTATCTATGCATGTAATGGTCAATAAATGAAAATATGTAATAATGCGAAAAGGAAAATTATAGTTTGTTTATACGTACAGGTTCAACCAACCGATGGATTTCAAAATCTCATACACTTCACATATAGTATAAGTAGAAGATGAAGATGATTGCGAATACAGAAACATTCATGTGCTTTTCATTCATCTATCAGAGGGAGTTCGCAGCCAGGCAGGTTTGAAGATTCCACTTAATGTGTGCATGAAAAATTTTGACGCAAATATCAAATATAGAGAGTATTCACCTAAGATATTTTGTGTCATCATCAACTTAACTATATAATGATTTAATATTACATGAATAGTTCCAGATAATTACAACTAGCTAAAACGAGCTCATGAATATGTCAAGAGCCGTTGTTCAGGGTAAGAATGTAAAATACTTTGTATTCCCACATCAGAAAATCAGCTATACAATGAAAGCGTTAAACTCTTAATGTCTCCTCGTTTCCTTCATATACTATATTTGCAACAGGGAAAGTCCATTACTATTATTAATTCAGGAGTGCAATCAGGGCAATGTAAGTATAAACATCAGATTACAGAGCATTTTCTTATCCCAAGCAAGCACTAACAGTCGAGAAATCGGAATGCACTAGGATGTGCATTTCCATGTCGATGCTAACAACATGGCTGTTTGCTGTAAACTTGATACTTGAAATCATGGACAAAGATCGAAGTGGCTTTCTCTAAGATACTCCACCCACGAGACAAGATTCAGAGAGGACGGAACACTCTTACTTCTGTGTTCGTCATGCATCTAAAACCTAGCTGTGTGTATTAGGCTCATGCATAAATAAATCGAAGCCCGTTTACACCACGAAGAGGACAGTTCTATTACAATTTCTAACTCACCTCTGTCTGTCCGACACACGTACAAACTTCTAAGCAAATCAGCTCAAGATTGAACTACAATATGTAGAATGTAATATGTGATGTAGACAAGACTGCACTAGGCATTCACTGTTAGCTAGGGGCCTTTACTACTAGCTAAGAATTCACAGAAATCGCTAGAAGAGCATGCAGAAGCAATTTTCACTTTGGCCTTTCATGCTTTCTCTTATTGAAAGCGTAATAAGAGTATATTAAGCTCATTGGGAATTTTATGCCGTGTCACCTGAAACTGGTATAACTTCGCCCCAATAATGTCGGATGAAGAAAAAATTCTACAACTAACAAGTTCTATACCAGAAAGATAAACATGCAGGTAACGTTAGCACATAGTGTAATAAAACCATGACTGTAAGAAAACTCGGATGGCTTTTCAAATCTCCTTTATTCGTGTATTTCGTAATGAATATAAACACATCGGTCTACTACTACGAGGCCCCAAATATACGGAGGAAATGTACCGTATAAAGTCATGAACGTTGTGGTTACGTTACGCTTGGATATGGTATGTTACATGATGTACACATTGCTGTTGCTGCCTCAAAGTACTAGATACGAACTTTTCACTGTCTGTGATGGGTGTGAAACACATTTGTTACATTCTTATTGTTACATTCCAATACATGTAGGCCAAATTACTTGACTTGCAAACGACCACTAGCCGGTTTTATAGCAAGCCTCTATTACGATGTGATCCAATGTGGTACAAGAAATGTAAGCCATAAAAGCAGTCTTTCTTTTCAGAAAATCTTTCTATTTGCTTGTATTGTTAGAGCTGCACTCTGCTCTGGTGAAACAATGAATCGGATTTTAGCTTATTACTACGCTATAAGTATTATCTAATCAAGCGGTCATTAAGCCCCTATAAAGGTGAAAGGTGCGGTTACCCAGCAGAAAGTCAAAACATTTGTCCTGATTGTCAGGCGATATGAAAAGCTTTTGTTTTCTACAGGGCTTTTTTTTTATTTTGAACCATGCAATAAAAACTTGTCCATAGTATAGTAATTTAAAATTACAATGACATCTTGTCGACAACGATAAATACATGTAAATGGGAGTCATACACATATATCACCCTACCGGTTAGTTAGTTTTGCAAAAGATGCTGTAAAGTGACATGACTGACCCATGATCGTCTCTTATTGATTACCAGCGTGTGCGGCCAAGGCCATTTACATCTTATTTTGTATGTCTGCTATAACCAAGTTAGAGACGGTTTAAACAGCATAGGCAATATACAATATCCTAATCCTTTGGATACATTGCAATAATAGTAATATAGAAACTTCCGTGCTATTTCATTGTCAAAGTTAGCTACCTAAGTAGTTACATGACACACTCTGACACAGAGTTACGGCCAACAGTTCAGCCAAAACAGTAGGAGATGTAACGAAAGAAATGAAAAGTGGCTGCTGAACCATAAGTATTTTAATACCACGTAATTCCTCCACGGACATGGTTAAGAAAACTGAATGGCGAAGTCTCGATTCGGGTTATTCGTTCAGGCCGTTGTAACATGATGCATTTCAAGTATGGATATTGGATACTCTTTCTTACTTTCCAAAGGGTAACTTTTCAGAATTGAATGACAAGCATTTTCACCATCTGCACCTACGTACATTTCCTGTCATAAGGTGATAGTGGCTGTACTTCATTTACACAACTCCTTTCATCCAAAATTGAAGTTTACTGAAGAATATGGTTGTTGACATCCGCTCCGGTTTTCTTTTTTGGCGGATACCTGTTCTTGTATTCTACATGCTAGCTAACAATCCTCGTCCATCAGTGTCACCGCCGTTTCATGGCTTTTGCAAACAGTGTGCAAACATTTTTAGTGCATTTATGAAAACCTATACACACACCAAGCCTATCCCACAAAACCGATATTTGCTATCAGTAGATTGTGTTGTACTGTAGTTCCAGTTCCAACTCCAAATCGTTTAGAGTAGTGCAAACCAGGTAGATACTACTATGCCCTTGCAGGGGATCTATCTTTTTTTTATTGAAAAATTCACAATAATCGGTAGTATCACCTCTTGATTGCAAGTTTCGCGTGCACAAATTGTGACTTTTTCGACACATCGCACGTTGAATGAAAACATGCAGACATAAAGGGGTTTCACATAGAAACTATCTCATTTGAACCTCGAAAGGTATATATCCATCTTGTACAATCGCAGCTCAACTTTTACATGATACCCAAATGTTGCAACTTTTAATTGAGCAAACTGAAAGTATTTTTAAATGGAAATTTTGGTCCATCATAGCGGTTATTGAGAACAGATTAGCAGCAGTCGCAGCACTCTGTCGTCCCCTCTAGGGCTTAGACTTAGGATAGTATCATTAGTTTAGCAAGATGGCAAGAATATACAATCACTGCACAAACATGAGGTGCTAAGAAATGTTTTGGAAGTCTTTAGTTAACTTTAATTACAACTTTTAAGTTTGTATTAATAATCCGCAACAGTTTTCGTGACTCGATTTTTGGTTACGTAAAGGGGTTGAGTGAAATAACGTAAACCCCATCAACTAACTTATTGAAGTAAAAATCAACGTTACATATCAATAAGATCATACAGACATTTACAGCTACATCTCGAGCCACTGCACTCCATAGATTGATTTCCTTTACCTATGGCTGCATCATACATTTAAGTTCCTTGACCTTATTAAAAGGGTCCGAGTACAAACTGGCGCTTATGAATTAGCTTTTCATGAATACTAAAAAAAGAGGCTTTGAATAATATTTCGTACTGCTATTGCCTTGCAACCTCAGCTCAGCAAAACTCCGAATATTCCCACAAGCAAATTTACTTTATGTTCGAAAATCAGGGAAGGGTAAACTGCATATAACCACAGAAGACTCTTTATGCCACTTCTGAAGTACAGTAGTTTGGTTCCTATTATGTTTTAAAGTTCCATCAAAATCGAATACCAACAAGAAACTACAGAACACGGTTATCTTTAGATGAACCAAGTTGAATTTTTATAAGCACGATGCATTAACTATCCCCCAATTTGGAAGCTCCGTAATTAGTGATCCAATATCGGGTCCAAAACTTAATAGAAAACTAATCATTCTTCGTTTAGCCGCATTGACGCAAACGGATAAGATGTTGGTAAATCTTCTAGTGGATAAAATTATAACAATTCGATTGGAATTTGAGAAGTGTTCGTCTCGCTCTTAATTCAAAGAATCTCCTATCGAATATCTCTGTCCATGGATTCTACTTTCCCAGAAAAAGAGAAAACAGAAAATCTTAAGACGTTACACGAAGGCTTTTCCCATGAAACATATTTTACTATCATAACATCAATTCATACTATCTGTGAATCTTCCATTAGATAAGGCATGCGGTTAGTTCTACGGATTACGAACATATCTGGAGACTCATGCACAGTAAATTGACTTGAGTTTTGCTTAAGTTACGAACCCTTAAGTTGACTTAAAAGTTGCGATTCGCATCGTTTTGCTTAGACCTACTTAAGTTAAGAGTGATTTATAAAGTTTTTAAGTCATATTTGAGATTGGGGCGTTGCGAGACCTTTGTATGCACTGATAATAGC
>JAANSM010002445.1:0-15010 GCA_036850725.1 Orchesella villosa
GTTTACGGCTACTAGAGCACGAAGTCTGACACATGGCAATGTTCCCAGCAAAAGCGACTATATAAATGCATGATGCTCTTCGATACTTTTTTTGGGAAGTTGTTACAACATTTATTCGGTTAGTTAGTTAGATAGACAGAGAGAGCAGACAAGTTTAAATAGAAAGGAACGACAAAGAGTGAAGAGTTGAGAGAGGAGGACCGACGGGGATGAACAAAAGCATGATCATCAAAGCAAAGATGAAAAGTATGAAACTTGTCCAAATATTATTGTACTAATCCGACCGTGTAATTTTCCCTCAGTTTTTAAAACCTTTACGGCTAGCGACAATATTCCTCTCAGTATTTGCTTGCCAACTTGGGACTGATTATGGGAATCCTACGGTGGTAAAGTTTCCTGCCAAAACTAATGTGTGTAATGACAACCGTCTGGACTTAAAACCTAAGTGGAAATAAAATGTATCTTTTATCTTTCACAATTTGTTCCTTGCTGCATTTCGTACTCCAAAATTTTACTTCATAATCTATACATTTTGTTATTAAACGTAAGAACGCCAATACAATTTTCTGAAGAAAGATATTAAATTAGCTCTAACACAGATAAAATACTCGCATATTCCAGTTTATTAAAAAGTTTACTGAAATACTGCTGCCTGTACTATCTTTTGAAATTTAATCAATTCTACAAGGTGGCTTTTATCCAAAAGTTTACCTGTGAATGCAATTTTTATAGCAAACTTAAATCTTGTTCGATTATCTTATGATACGGAATGAAATATCTACTGTTTTCCATAAACAGCTTCAATATTCTCGTTCCAATCATATTAGAAGCTGATAAACAGTAAAAGTAGGTATGTAACTTTGCTTTAGATACAATATTTCTGTGATTGGTTGCAAAGGGATGAAACAGCAGGGTAAGAGAAAGCTGCCTTGGCTGCTATGCAAGAGCACTAGCTCAGGTATGGGGTAACTTGAAACATGCTATGAAACTGCATTGGGGACATTATTGATTCCACCACTGAAGAAATATAATCAATATACAAATTCAGTTCATCAGTTAACAACGAAAAATAAGGATCTTCTCTACAAACCGTATTGCCAGTGAATAGAAACTTGAAAATATGATTTTTGAAACATAAATTGTTATATTCTGCTGATATTTTATCCATGTTTTTGCGTAAAGTTAAACAAACTCAAGTGAATTGATGAAACTCCCAAGTGAAGCCCTTGAAAATGCTCCTAAAGCAGCTGAGAATTATCGAATTGACGCGTCTGTTTCTGTTAGTAAGAAAGCTATCGTTGTCACGTCACGAGCTATTAGGAAGTAAAAGCTTGTGTACAAAAGCTTGACGAAGGTTTCTTTTTCATCTTGTTCTTGAGCTACTGACAACGGCGACGGTGGCATGGCATGGAATATGGCATGGCACCACAGCGGTGAAACTGATGGTAGTATATGGCGAGGTTGATGATGATGACGATGAGTAAAGTGCATGAGAGAGCATCCGAGGAAAAAGCTGTACAAGTTTCCACTGAATATTCATAAGGTTTGGGTGGCAGGGCCAAAAATAAGTATGGTTCATGGACGGAACTACGCAAACTGGATTGTTGGAATGAGACAACGAAAAGGAATGAGATAGAGGGTTCTGTTTTTTTCCTCAGATTTTTAGCAATAGAGCTCAGGCAATATATAACGAAAGTAAAACACTCTTGTTAAATACAGAGATAGAGGGTGTAAAACACGTTGAAATAAAACGCATACAAAGTTCCAAGGATAAAACTAATACTCTTCGCTATATATGTGCTATACTTCTGCCAGCCATGCCAACTTCTCTCTCTCTCTCTCTCTCTCTCAAGTACACTTGGATGCAGACGACAGAATGATATATATCATTACGTTACGTTATAAACGAACGTTATGTTATGTTATATTGGAGAGGTTTTAAAAAGCTGAGGAGATAGAGATAGATAGATAGAGAGAGGAAGCAAAAGAGCGCTTAATATATATTGTACAACCCTGAACGAGAGCCAAAAGCAGAAGCTAGAGATTAGAATTGTAAATGAACTACCTGCAAAAGAGATTTTCAATTGCATTCCCGGGCATTTTAGCCTTCTACAAGCCTTTTAGTGGATAATATTATGGATAAAAAAGGAGCGAGTAGAAGGAACGAAGAAAAGAGAGAGAGAGAAAGAATTTTGTGTTATGCCTCACTCACACTATCTGTCTGAGCTTTTTTCTTCGTTATTTTCTCTCCTGCCATCATAATATCGGGGAAACAAAAAAAGGAGCGAGTAGAAGGAACGAAGAAAAGAGAGAGAGAGAGAAAGAATTTTGTGTTATGCCTCACTCACACTATCTGTCTGAGCTTTTTTCTTCGTTATTTTCTCTCCTGCCATCATAATATCGGGGAAACGAAGCATAGCAAGGAAATTGCAAAGCATTATATATATCTTATATATATAACAGCAGAAAAGAGTAAACTCCTTTTTCTTTGGAATTTTTTCTTCTTCAGAAAATGAGTGTTGGTTCCGTATGTGTCAGACAGTTAGAAGGAATCCCTGGTATTTGGATGTAGTTTTGCTAACACCGCGTAGTCTTCTCATGTGTTATATTGTATTGTGCCAGGGAGTTATGCTTTTTTTACATTGTATTTTGTATTAAAGGTTCTTTGAAATAAGACGTCTTTGTTAATGTACGGATTTTTTCATTTTTTTTTGCCGAGTTTTAGTTGTATTTCTTATTCTTTTTTCTTTCTCATCTTCCTCCTTTTTTTGGTCCTGATGGCATCATCACCATCATGAGCTTCAAGAGCAGTAGCTATTTCTTGTATGGGAAGAAGCTGTGTGCTCTGTAGAGCTGCTAATGCCCGGGGTGTGAAAGATTTTATTCTTTAAACAGATTTGCATAATCTTTCAAGGAAAGTAGTAAGAGAGCAGTTGCAGCTTTCATCTGGCTCCTTGCTGTTTCTCTTCCCTGCTAATTCAACTTATATCTATTACTCACATAAGATGTACACACTATGCTTCCAGCTACGATATATAATAATATGTAATAAGTGCGAGAGCAGCCAAACGGCAAAAGCAAAAGCTTCGAATTCAAAACGTCTTAGGACGCTTGCAGATACGAAGATCCCCATGAACATATACACAATTTTTAAGGGAAAAAAGGGGGAAAATAATTTTTTTGCCAGAAAAAACGAATTAATAGATATCTGTTGGTGGTAGTGTGCGGAGGAGAGTAGGTAGGTACCAATATATTTTTAAGACGTTAGATTAAGCGTCTCCTTCCCCAAGATTTGGTAGAACAAGAAAAGAAGAAAATCCTCAAAAAATCTTGTTTAATTCCTTTTTCCTTCTGCTCATCATCATCACCATCATGATGCTCATGATGATGCTAAAAAAGTATGTATATATATCTATGAGGACGACTTATTCTGGATATTTTAATTTTCCCCGAAGGCAGCAGCTAGTCTAGCTCTGACGCTGTTATTGCTGATGCCTCTGCTACACCGCTTATATATATTCTTTAGAACTACTACTTTTGTTGTTTGATAACCTTTTTGATAGCAAAAGCTGCAGAAAAAGCAAAAGATAAATCGAACATGACGAACGAGTGAGGAGATCGAGCGTAGAAGAAAAATAAGAATATCAGCATCATGACCATCATGATCATGATGAAGGGAGAAGAAGACGATGGAGCAGGTTTGTGATGTGTGATTATAATATGTTTTACAAGATGAAAAATATTTTTTTATGCAAGGTTCAGAAAAGTTATAAAGGTAAACTTTTGATATGTAATATAATGTAATGGGGCTTCTGTGTGCCACTAAAAAAAAGGTTGATATGTTTGATACTATTTACTACATTATTCGTACACTAGTCATATCATCATCATTTCATATCATTCGCATTCCCGAGCCTTCATTTCACTTTGATGATGATAATGATGATGGCATGGCACATTGGATTTGGATATTTCTTTAGCGCCCCTGGTGATTTTCTGACTACTTGATCTGATCCTTTTTGGCTACTTCACTTCACTTCACTTGATTTTTCTTTGCTTTTCCCTTGTTCTCTCTCTCTCTCTCTCTGCCTTGCTCACCTCTCTCTCTCTCACTCAGGTTGGGGGCAGGTTTAATCGATAATTAAACTTTAATCGGATATAATAATCACATAAGCGGCTGCAGTTTTTGGCTACTTGGCTTACACGTTTTTTGGGGTCTTCACTTCTCTGGACTGGATGAACAAAAAAAAATTCATCATGCTTTTTGAATTCACATTCAGTCATCAAATCAAACCTGTATAAAATATATATAAGATTGTTGGTGGTATAATAGTAAGAAAATCTCATCATCCTACATCTTCCAAACATATTTTTCCTCTGCACCAAAATAATAAGCAAAAAGGGGCTGCTTTTTCCTTGAGTGAAAAACATAAATCAGCCAAGGAGGTTGGCTACCAACAACCAAGCCAATCTTTTCAAACTCCAACTTCAACCAAATTTTTTTTAAAAGCTTCTCAATTCTCATCTCTCTCTCTCAGGCCAAGCACCAGATGCAGATGAAAGAGACGAAAGATGAACAGTAGCGAAAAAATGGATAATATGAAACACCAATATAAACATAACAGAATCATGAGATGATATACGAAAATATGATGTTATTATTACTTTTAGTGCTATTACCTTCCTACATTTTTTTCCCGATGGCTAATCTGCATAAGATTCGTCCTTCTTAATCTTCTCCTTCTCTCTTTCTCTCTCTCTCTCTGGATGAGTTTGAGTTTAGTGAACGATATAATGTGTATGGTTAAGTTCCCAATGCTTACTCAATCTCATCATAGCTCATGTAATAATAACAATAATAATAATAATCATATCGCTTCACTGTGGTACTTTCGTTTGAGCAAAAGAGAAGAGGAAAAAAATGTGGTAGAGAAACTACATAGCTATCCAGCATAGTTTTGATTTGAGTCTTCTTCTTGAGAAACCCAGGTAGTAGGCTGGTTTTGGTCTTTTGGTTTTGGAGTTTTGGAGGATGAACCAAACGATGGTCAGGTATGCCTAGAAAAAAAGTAATAACATTGAAGATATAACATAACTGAGTTAATTTCCTCCATCATTTAATCTTTTTCTCGTTGCCCTTTTGCTCCCTCACTTGTGGAATCTGATCTGATCCGATCAGATCATCACTGCACACACACACACACGGGACTCATCCAGAGAGAGTGCTGCTTCATTACGCGTTGTTTTGTTCTCAAGCTCATGTTATATGTCAGCTATAAAAATCAGTTGTGTATGTTAAAAATCTTTTATAATGTGATGTTAGAATCGTTTGAACGTAGGCATTTTACCAATCAAATACCACTTTCAACCGTAGCTGTTCACTTGTTATGGTTTCATCATTAATAATTTTCCCCTTTTCTACCATTCTTCATCTTTCATTCTCTGTTTCTCCGGCAGGCAGGTAGGCAGGAGGACAGCCCGCAACTTTTTTTTGTTCTTCATCATGATCATCATGTGCCCAGGTATGCAAGAATGATGCATGCAACCAAAAAGTTAATTCAAGAAGCTTGAAACTGTTTGTTAGATAATTTTTTTTTCTGTAGCTAAAAAAGATGAGAGACTGATGGGGTTTAGATATATCTAGATATATATTTGTTACCTACATTTAACATTCAATATATAAAATAATGTACATGTTTTGCGTGTGTCTGTGTCTTGTCTACCAAGAAGCTTCTTCACTTTGCCTTGTAGCTTCTGTATTTTGTGGTTTGGTTTGGTTTGGCGTTTTTGGCTTGGTTGAGTTTGCTCTTGCTTTTGAATTCCTTTACCACATCACACATCTCTCCTATCACCACCACCAACCACCGCCATGCCAGATCAACTTTATAGTGTGTGTGTGTGTGTATAATAGTATGCACATACATTCGTATAATATTCATACATTGATAGTTGCATGCTAAGCTATGCTACTACTTTTCTACTTATTACTTTTGTTTCATGAGTTGCGCAAGTTTTTGACCAGAAATATGAGTAATTTGATCCGCCCACTTTATAATAACGATACATATATCAGGAGAACTATCAAAAGGGAGAGAGAGAGAGAGAGATGGGAATCATAATAATAATATGGAGAAAAAATGTAAAGAATTAAAAAAGGGGGATTTGCTGCTTCTTTGAGTTAGTTGTTTGCTAGTATACATACATTTTTTTTCTCAATTTGAAAGTATGAACACAACTTTTTGGCTACCTGTCTTACCCGTCCGTATGCATATGTATGTATAATACATGCTTTTATAACTTTAATCACGAGAGATTATTATTATTATAATTATGTACTGCTTTTGCTACTAGTTTTATTCATCATCATCATCATGATCATCATGATTCTACTGCCACTATTTAATCTTGCGTATCAAGAAAACTGGTCAAGTCAACAGAGAAGAGAGGGAGAGAGAGAGAGAAAGATGTATAATAAAAAATGGACAAACATGCTTTTACTCTGAATGCACATGTTATTAATCATTAACATCAATTTTTTTATTGGGCATTCGTGTAAATTCCACGATTCAGTTTCACCATGTATCATCATTCACGAAAAAAGCTGCAGTTGTGGTTGTGTGTGGATTTGCTTTGGATATTTGAAACCTTTTTTTTGTGTGTCGGTTTTGTTTTTGCTTTTTTTCCACTGAAAAGTTTGAAAACTTATCGACTTTTTTGTAATGGTTGCGCAAAGTTAAGAAAGGAGTCCCTTTCTAAGGGCTCTCTCAACTATGATGATCTGCATAACCAAACACATCATATCAAACCAAACCAAACCACAAAGCATTATTATTAGCATGACCGCTAACTCGTTGATGATGATTCTCATCTCATCATTATCGAGTATCGGGAAAAGCAATGAAAAAACAAAGGAGTAACTAAGTAGCTCTCTACTCCCTTTGATCTTTCCTGATATGATATGTGATCATGCTTTGGAGGAGAACATGAAGAAGAAGATGATAATATGATGATGATTATTGCCGAAACTCAACCTTTATCCAGAAGCCTTCAGCCTTCTCCATTTAATTTGAATGCCAACCAAGTCAGTAGTTGATCAAGCTCGAAAAAAGCGGTAGAAAAAGTTACATTGACAGCTCCACCGCTACCGTCCATTATAGGTTTCGATTTGATACGTTATATTATATTATATTTTGGTTTGCAACGTTCTATTCTCTCTTGTTTGCCATCTCATCATCAGAATCGCTTCTGTCTCTGCCTTTTGCCTGCTCATCGAAAATCTCTTGGGTTGCACCTGTGCGCCTGGGTAATTGACCCTACAGCTTATAGCTCCTCTTCTGTTTCTGTTCATCATGATCACGATGATGTTGATGATGATCATCATCATCATGGCGAAACAAAATAAGCGTCAGGCAGTGCAGTCAGCAGTGGCAATATCATATTCTCTAGTGGTTATCAATATTATTCAACAATCTTTTTTTTGTATGTTCTTTTTCCTTTTTTAAATTTATGCGTTGCAATTGCATCACATATAACGCTGCTTGCTCTCATCTCATCGTCACATTTATGCATGAGGCATACATTACACATTCATATTCATATATTTTTGCCCTGTTATTATCGTCATCATCTCCATCCATTGTGTAGTATCATTGCACTAAAAGTGATCATGAATCCATCGATTATTGCTGTGTTTATGGGGCTCCAATAACATCAGCCAACACTACACACAAAACTACACCACCCTCAAATATGAAACAATAGGGACATGAATGAGCATGGATTTTTATGTGTTTCGTACAATGTATGGCTCACTTCTTCTTCGCTCTGAATACTTGAGAATGAGAATTAACATGAATATATCAATAGAATAATTTTTCTTTTTGCTTTGGATTTGGATTCCCAGTCAAATTAAGCTCGATTACTGGGTTTGTCTATCAAATTCAACGAGAGCTTTTTCCTTTTTGCATTATATATATGGCTCGCCTTCAAAACTTTACTCATTGACGGGAGTTTTATATTTATCACCGTTACATGCCATGTTTATGATGGTCCTCTCATCATGGATCAATTCAACTAATTGTCTTCTTGAAAGAACTAAAACTAAATGGGATTGCAAAGAGATACAAAAAAGTTATATTATCAGCAACTTCAACTTGCAACTACTAACGCGTATTTTTAAATTGTTACTGTTAAAAAATGATAATAATCTATTGGAATTCCCAATTTTCAAAGTACCCCACCCCTTTCACCATCTCAAAATGATGATGATCATATGGGGATGTGTGTGACAGTACAAATTGTGGTCGAAGAAATTCACATTAATAGGTGTCAGATAAACCATTTAATACATGAGAATAAGACACATTTCCAAAATGAGCTGCTGTTAACAAACTTTCAATGAACGTGATTTTGATTTAAAGCATGAAGGTGTGGAAGAAATCCACTTAATGAATTCTCTACCTCTAAACTGAGAAGTAGTAGACAAGGACAAACGTCTCGTCACACAAAACTTGTGCCATGATGATGAAAACAAAAAATGTAACATAATATATAAGCACGCCAATAAGGGATCAAACAGATGTTCCTCGACGAGTCGACGACTAAAAATTGCTATAATCCTGATTGTACCAAGAGATAAAAGGGTTTCTTGATCAGAAATAGGGTGGTTTCCACTCTTAATTTTGCATTCTTCCTCAGTGAGCAGGTGAGTTTAACCTGTTAATAATAAAGAGTGTCCTCCCTCCTTCTCTCTCCTCTTTGAGATGAGATGTTGGATGTAATGAAAAGAAATGGGATATATCATAACGAAAACCGCAAAAGTGATATGTGGTTGATTGAATCGATCTTTATCTGAAGAATGGACGAGGGATACGATACGATGTACACAATTGGTGCTGGTTAAATGGTTGGAGGAGAAGAGCCAAGAGATTGTTTCGATGTTTCGAAGGAGTATAATCGTTTAAATGGGAAAAGAGGTGTCTAATAACTTTGTACTTTTCTTCGCGCACAAGGTGATTAGTGCAACTCCTGAAGTTAAGGATTGGAGAAAGAAAATGATCAAGATGACTTTGATTTAATGGTTGGAGGTGTGGAATGTGCTAATGGGGCTACTGTTTTCAGCATACCTAATCTTGAAGTGGAGAGAGATAACATGACAGGGATTATGAAAAGGAGTCCAGTTAACTTGAAACGAAGCTGGCCACCTCGTATTGAGTTGAATGAGTTGGGAGATAAAAAAAATATATCTGATTTGAAAACAACTTTGGTTCTTTTGGTCCTTTAATCGATATAATGCTGATGCAAGAGGTGTGCGAGTTTTTGAGTCAAGAAACTAATTCCTTTGAATACGAATTAGAAGTTTATTTTGGTTTTGATGTAGAAAAATGAAATGTATCTGTGCATGAGCTGAATAGAATGGAATCTTATCTAATAAACAAGTTTTAAGGAAATGTTATTTTTTCAATTTTTACTCTTTAGTTTAACCTTAAATCTTCAGTGCTGAGCAAATGCAATTAAGTTGCTTGTGGTGCGGGCGAATTTATGTTTAAGAACTTGAAGAATCTGATAATTTTTAGGTTCATCAAGTACTAAATCTACATAGATATATCAGTTTTATATCACTACTTCTCTCCTATCGAATTTTGCATTGTTTTACTTTACGCCGACAATAGTTCAAACATCTATCACGATATAAATTTATTGATTTACGCAAAACTTCTAGGCTAGCGTTGAAGTCCCTAAATTAGGAATTTTAACAGTAAATTTATTACAGCACTCAGTCCAGTCGTAGTTACGTGCATTATTAAATCTTAAATCATAAGTAAAATCTTGCACTGTGGCTCAAAATGTATACAATTTAGATTATAAATATGAGTTATGTACTATATGGTAAGTAAAAACCTGATGGTTCTTTACTCTCCTTTCAAGTTTCAATATTGACCGAGCTAATACAGCGAATAAGTGAAAGCTTATGTTCAATTGCGTCTTGAAGTAACAACCCTATCCACCTCCACCGTATCAAAACAACCCAAAAGGAATTGATCGCAATTTCAATACAATATATAAAGTAGCTTGTTCATGCAAAGCAAACACAAAATTTGGAAAAAGAACTCCTTCTCTACTACCTTTCCAGAGCGGAAAAGGACGGATATTAAACTGGATATTAGATACTAGAGCTTTCACCCTCTTCGTCCTCTTCCTATTTGTTCGTAGTTGGAAGTACACACTACACACACATATGTGAAGCAGTTAAAGTACTAACATAATATTACTTAAGTATATTGCATACTGTTCCTGTCGCGTGTATAAATAATATGTTTACATATCATGCAATGCAATAAGTATCAAACTCAAATACATTTTATATCCCCTTCTCTCTCTTTTTCCTTTCCCGTCGTCGTCACCACCACCACCCACTCTGCTCAAGAATAGGTAGTGTAGGTAGTCACCTTTCAGCCGCACACACCCAACTCATAGATGCATAAAATTCGGTCACACGTATATAAACATTTCACTTTAGAGCTACATTATTACATGGAGAGCTACAATCACAAAAATAAATTTTCACATCTCCAATTTCAATGCAAATCCATGTGCTTTCCATTCCAGCTCAACTCACTCTCAAAATGTTTTCGGAGAAGAGGAGCCCAATGCCAGAAGAGAGCCAAAGAAGCTAAAGCTAACATGGTGCATTGTAGTTTTCTGTTTCTCCTTTTTCTCCTTGAACAAAATTCAAACATTTTAGATAGATCCATGAATATATTTCCCATTGTTTAAATAAAAAAGTACAATGATCAGTACTTCCACTTCATCGCCATTACATATATGAGATTTTCTGTTGTAAAACGTCTCAACTTAGTTTTTTCTCTTCTCTCAAAAGTCTTCAACGTCTTTATTTGACGTAAACCTGGGAGCAAAAAAGGGACGTAAATACGCTACTCATTCATAGTCATTGCAATGATATTGCTCGATTAGCAACTGAAACTTGCTCCAAGAATGAAATAATATGATGGCAATTGGGAAGCTCAATGAAATCAAATCGTGTAGACTGTAGATCATATTTATCCCGAGCAAAAACTTTATATACAAAAGGTATATAAGCAAAAAAAAGCATGTGAAGTTTAATGCAATAAATTTTACATTTCAGTATCCCTTCTTCATTTGAATGTAGTCAATTTAAGAAATTTGAAGTGCTTCTCTTTATCTTTATATACACGTTGAAAAAATAAGCAAAAAAGCAAGTCAAGTCTCTCTTTTTGTATGCAAAAGAATTATGTAGTTTGAGAGGGAACGTCACATTTCACATTGTCTTGAATGCGCTATATTATTGCTGTTGCTGCTAGCCATTTCTTCATCAAAATAATCATGTTCCCTGGCATATTTGAAACAGAGTTGTATTTTATTTTATTTTATTTTAAAGGAGTTTTTAGCTCCTTTCCTCACTCTCTCTGGCTCTTCCTGCATGAATAATTTATACTCATGAACGATGAAACGGTGCACACACATAAAGTTGAGCTGTAAGTAGGATATGGATGGTAATGCACGTTCTTGTGTTCTTATCATATCACATCTGCTCTCCTTCTTTACTTTTCCTTTACTCAAAAAACAACTCCATATAAAATTTTATACTTACATCATTACATTTACTTACTCATTTTATATATAAAAATCAGAGCGAAAAGAGAGACTTCCTCACAGCTCCGTCGTCACAATTACTACGAAACGAAACAAAACAAGAGAACAGATTTTTCTTTTGTTTTATTATGCTTTTAACAAAAGAGAGAGAGAGAGGAAAGTATTTTCTTTGGAATGATGGAAAGAATATTGAAGTTAATGTAGCAACAGCAAGATATGCAAAGTACATACCTACCTTTCCTACAAGCTACCTACCTACGTACACGGGCAAGATTAGTTGTTAAATTGAATGAAGAAATCCTTCCTCTCTCTCGCTGGAAAGACTTAAGTTGAGAACATTTTGTTGATGTGATTAGATTAGAATGTATTATTTATGTGCATACAATCATGTGAGCATAATGCTCTATGTACAAACTTCTCTAAAAAAGCCCTATATACATTTTATTTTGTTGTGTTGAGATTGAGAGAGAGAGAGAGAAAGAGTAGGAACGGAATCAACTGTATTGTCATATATTTAATTAGCATAGCTTATGCAGAGAAATGCGCTCCTTGTTTCCCATCTCCTCTCGGAATCAGAGAGGATTGCTCATGATCATGATGATGATGAAATGTGTAGAGTTCCAAGAAGGAAATATCAGCTTTTTCTCATTCCATTCAATTCACAATAAAAATCTTTGATCACGAACCAACCATCACAAAATCCCTTGTGTCAAGAAAGAAGGGTGAAATGGTGAACTTGTATGTATAAGTTGTAAATCGAGACGGTGACGGGTGATCGAGACAAGAATTCTACAAAAATACGGGATATGGGGCAACGTGAGAAACTTTAGGGATGTTGGCAATCTTTAGGTTTTCTTTATGCTTTCGTATAAATTAACACAGTGGGATTGACTATATACGTGAAAAAGTATGAAAGGATAAATTACAACTTTGGTGAAAAATCAATATTTATCCACGTTAATTAAATCAAGGATGAAGGATGGGAGGAAGGAAGGAGCTTAACAATTTCAATTGCCAATTTCATTGACTGATAATGACGATTTTTGAATTATAAGTTTACGAGACTGATTGGAAAGGGTGTCTTATAGGATATTGCCTTACAAATTATGCTCACTCCGAAAATCTGCTAGATATATCTTCTCTAACAAGTCATTACCAATAAATAACAAGAAAAGTCAAACCGTTTGGTTTCTTTCATGACCTCATCCATCATCTCATTTACTATGCATGTTTGCATTCATTTTAAAAGCGTTTGCTTTAGCTTTTTACACACCACCAAAAAAAGATTGCAAACAAGTGGGAGCACTTGTGAAAAGCTGTAAAAATACAGTAAAATTGATAAACCCCATATAACAAATATATGTTGAG
Organism: Orchesella villosa; assembly: GCA_036850725.1. Lineage (NCBI taxonomy): Eukaryota > Metazoa > Arthropoda > Collembola > Entomobryomorpha > Orchesellidae > Orchesella > Orchesella villosa. The sequence continues at coordinate 13,003 of JAANSM010002445.1, forward strand.
TGTTGAGAGTTGAAACCGTGGTTTAATGAACGGAACGGTCCAAGAAGGCCGTCATATATAAGAAGAGGAGAAGAAGACCCTCCTCGAAGAAATCTCTTTTTTAGAGACCTTTTAAAAGTCATAAAACACATGGTTTAGTTTACAAACGTTGCCATCATCATATCATCATCTCACCTTGCATGTCTTTCCACATGGGATTTTCTCTTCCCCTTCTTCATCCGCAATCTCGTAAATCATTTGCAAAGTATGGCATAAAAAGATAGATGCTGAAGAGAGAGAGAGATAGAAAAAAAGGATATCAATTGACCTCAGGATCATTTTTTCTCAACACTACTAAAAAAACTACTCCGTTTCTTTCACTCTCCTCCTTCCGTATGCATGCACATGCGTTATTGTATAATACTATGCTAATACAAGGAAATCGCCTTTTTTTCTATGTACATAATGTTGGCACATAAAAACTTCATAGAAAGTCAATTTAATGCACATATTCATACTGTTTTATGCATTATTATTAGCCATCATCCTCTTGGTGGTGGCATGGCGTGCGTGTATAGTCATAACCTGAAGCGAAGGGGTATAAAGTTGAGACATTTATAATATAACAAAGCTTAAATCTTTGTAAGTATTATATGGGTTTATACTCTGGGTTCTGGATAAACCTTAGGGAGAAGTAATGCATGAATTCATGCATAAAAGTGAGTTTTATTACAATTTTTTCAGATTATGAAGGAACTAGAAGGTACTACTGAACCAAAACGATGCATGAGGATGAGAGTAAAAAGGAAGAGTCAAGAAGATGAGGATCATGATCATGATCACCCAACGCCACTATGCTTATATGTACACTACCGACCGATAAGAATAGTGACGGGTTGATGGTGATGTAGTAATAAAATCAGTAGAAAGTTGAGAATATTGGTTGAATCTGAATCCCAATGCTGAGTGAAATAGGTGGAATTGCAGTAGGTGGTAGAAGATAAATGAATAGTTTATAGGATTGTAGATTTTTATGCACATTTCAAATGAACTGCATAATGGCATAACAATGGGAGCGAGAATCAGATTGGTAAGCCGACTTTTTCCCTTGGAGTGGGAAGTTCTGGGGATAACATAAATTAAAATTGAAAACTGATAATTCCGGTGTATGTCAGGAGTTAATTAAAGAAAGTTTTCTCAGCTACTTCATTATTCATGTACTGATTGAAAATAAGACATAATATCAACTAATATCGGGGTGGTAGTTTGGTTTGGCATTTCTTTTGTATAAATGCAAGTCGGACCCAATGACGTAATGATAATTAAGACTAACTTATGTTTGGTTAGCTTTGTGAAGTTTTCTTGTTTTTCAATTTCATAAAGGTCACAAATTGATTTCACAGATTATGCGGTTACTTGTGACTGCTCAAATTGAAGTCCACAGTAATTTTTCGCAATAAGTGTGAATTACAATTCAATTCATAGGTTGAATTATAGAATGCTGGGATTTTGTAAGTTTGAAGCGGAGTCCGATTCTTTATCTTTTAAGTGTTTAAAATACGATTTTAGATTTTTGCACACATACATATTTCATCACCACATCAGTTATACGTAATGTAAGAAAACAGTGAAACCTTAATCTAATAAAAAATAGTACTAAAACAATTATTTCAGTGCATTCCATCGGAAACTCATCAATTAGTTACGGTTTAAAGCTACAATGGATTACTCAAGAATTCAAATAAATATTACACAATATAGGTACGTTCGTATTCCTTCTTCGAAACTGCTACTTAAGTTAGTTAATATAAACTTTGGAAGGGTACAAATTTGGATGTTACAGTTTGCTACAGATTTACAATATATAACTCATAATTTAGGATATTGCTTTAGTACTTCATCTTAATCAAGTACAACACATTACATTACTACACTAGGTTTATTCTCGAAAGTAATTAATGTTTGTTACATTATACTCATCTGTGATGCATGATGATTGACGATTCCGAAAGTTTAGTCTTTAAACTAG
>JAANSM010002446.1:0-15010 GCA_036850725.1 Orchesella villosa
GAATATAAACGAAATTTGTGTTATGATACACGATGTCAAGATGTTTCCTGAGCTACTATTTCTATTTCTAAAATCACAAAAATTGAGTCTATTGGCTCGATTTTTTCGCCAATATATATCGTCTCCAAGTGGACCCATTCGGGTTCAGCAGGTTTAACACCAAGTAGTTCGCGACAGAGAATTTTTTTTATGAGCGATGATTTTTTGTGGTCGCGTATCATAAAAATTATGTTAAAGTTTAAAAAATTACTTGCCATTGCCCCCCTTTGTAATTTTTGGGCCCGTACACCATGAAAGAAGTTCAAAAAATGTGTAATATGAAATATAATGAAATATTCGCATGCACCCTTAATTAGGAGTTGAGTTTTGCATATGACGCTTGACTCAACTTTTAAGTCTTTTAACACTGACTGGATTTTAAATCAACGAAATGCAACAATGTTTAGTTTAGTGCAGTAGTAATTGCTGGAGTATTGTTACGGTCAGAGACTGAAGTAAAAATTATTTTCTACTTCTACGTGCACTACTACATAGTATCTCTTTTTTCCACTGACGCCGTTTTGGTTTACCCTAGTTGTGTCATATTTTCACCAGTACACACAAGGACGGTTAAATACGCTAATCCATTAATTAGAGTAAGTTAGATTTATATGTTTATTCCAAATTTCAAGGGTCATAACTTAATTATATGAAAGTATGTTCTAAAATGCAAAATAATATATAGATGCAACATTCATATATTATGCATACGATTCTTTTGTTTTGCTTACGGCTTTCTTCCAGAAAGTGCAGGTTTCAGGGTTTGTGCTTTGGGATGCTAAAAGTGGTCGATTTTCATTTGATTTATGCAGCGTTAAATGCATGCCTAGATAAACAACCTTACTTCACACACAATCATAAAATGAAAAACACTCTTCTTCCCACGAACGATATATCGTATAAGTTGTATCAGTTTTCACTGACACCTTAATTGTTTTCGGTTACAGCATAACATCGACTCAAAAACATTGGGTAATAAAAAAACACATTTCCTTTCTGTTTCCTAATGATAGTAATACCCTCGGACAACATTTGACATTGTTGTTTATAAATGTTATTTTAATCTGATATCTGTTCACTATTTTAAAGAGGAAAATCTCATGTTCTGCACCAAACCGTAGCTTCTCAACAAACTACTCTTTAACCTAGTAGTTAAAAATAGTTGCATGACCGAGAACATATTTCACAAACTAGTTAGAGAACAACTTTTTAAATTACTACGAAATGTATTATACAGAAACCCTGGTCATGTGGAAAATATTTCTATGAAATACAATATCGCTTGTAGCGAAAATGAATCCTGTTTCATATTCCATTTTTTAATGAATTTAGATAAGTTCTTATTGCAATAATATATTTACCATCTGGAAATAATTATATAATATTATATACATATATATAGTTATATTTGGTAACAATTCCCTTGAAATGAACCGTTACTGTGTATTTTTTACAATTATAAGTCAAAGCTGGTGAGTAATTCAGGTAAAATTATGTAACACAAGAATAAGATACATAAGATAAATGGTATAGTTGAGTTGCTACTATGTCTGCATGGACTGTCCTATGCACTAGTATGGTCCATTGATAAAGGATAATCTGAATGTTCAATGATGGTAGGACAAGGATAAGTATGTTAATGAATAAGCTTGCTAAATGATTTTGACTTTTGTATTTTTGGATAACTGTTTACGACTGGGTTATGTTATTTGGATGTATTCAATATTATGGAATGGATTACCGGCAGTTTATGTAACTGTCTTCGTGTTATTGTAGGGAGAACAGCTTGTTTAAAGTTGATATAAGTTAACACGTTAATAAAGTCAAATCAAATCAAGACAAGACGGATCATAATTCTATAAGTAAATGTAATAATGACAAGAAACTCAACCTGAATTGAAATGCTGGACAATGAGCTTTCACGACATTTTCCCCAGGAAAGAAAAAATAGAAAAATTCAGTAATGGAACTGCCAACAGCATGAGGAAACCGATTTCATTTTTTTGATTTTGATGGAGTAAAGCAATTCCAACAAATAAATTGTTGCCGACTTGAAATTTTTAAAAATCTTTCTTGACAGAGAATAGACTTCATTTAATTTTAGTATGTAATGCATAAACAGCTAATTTTGACATGGTTAAGAAATTCAGGGTAGGAGTATTTAGTGCCTGGATTCTCAATTAAAGTGACAATTATCAATGTTTACTGCGTCAGAATGGAAGCAGCAGCTAATTTCACTAATGATCACGAACATATTCGCGCCATCTGTAAAAAAATATTCTAAAGAACTGGTTCATTACTGGTCACTACCAAGCTACTCATTTACCTAGTACCTTTGAATAAGTGAACAATATAGAAAACTTATCAAATTAATATGCAGAGAATAGTATGGAATTACCACTCAAGAAATCTTGCCAAGCTACAAAAATAGTAAACAAGGATTTCAGCGAAAGATTGACAGATAAAAATTAGCATTTCTCATAATTGAGAGTCCAAAGGATAATTAACCAACTTCATTTCAACTCCAGAATTCACCTAACACAATATAAAGAAAATGCAAAAACCACAAATTCACTTCGTTATTATTTATCATAAATCAGTTTTCAAACTGGCAGCATATACTTTTGTGCATTAAAAATATTTAATTCATAAAAATGATTCTGTTCTTCTTCTGCGGCTTATGAAATAACTAATGTATTCATACATACACTTTACTTTACAACATAATGTCGAATCATGTTTTTATTTCATTCACTTCCCAGCAGATTTTCTAGCCTTCATTATATTGCAATTGCAATGTATTCTTATCCAAACTACTTACCTAAGAAAGGTCACCGTCATGATGTTCATTACGCATCGAGGTAGAATAACATCTTAAGATGGCTTCAAAATCAGTTTGATGAAAAAATTCATGTTGTCCCTTTCGGATACTGATAATAACCGCACATTCAGATTTTCTGGGTTAATTCAGAGTTCAGACAAGGAAACCCAATTTTTTATGCGGAAAAAATGTAAAGAAAACTATGTTATTCATTATGAAGAATACTTAGAGGTCACCCAAGTTATGCAGGTATTAAATGGAACCAATTTTGTTAAGTGTCACAAAATGAACGTGATCACGAAAAAATTCACGTCATCTGTAAAAAAACACGTACTCACGAAATCATATCACTATCACACCATTTTATCCAATGTCATGAAATAAATTAGAGTCGCACACACTAAATTGCGAAAACGAAATGGTGACCAACTAACATGATATCAAATTATTATGTGTTATAAACTTTTGCTAATTTTGGACTATTAATTGAATTGAATTAAAATTATTTACAAATTATATCTAGAAATTGTAATTCTTTGAAAACATTCGTAGAAGTTTCAAGAAACATTCTCAGTTTTAAACTGATTTAACACTCATTTTCTGCATATCTACTAAGCCCTGTTATAGGGTATATCTACACTGGCTGGCTACCTCATATATAATACACACTCGTGGGTACTTGTTTTTTGATCGCCTCCAATTTTATCGACATATTTTGATCGCCCATCATTTTGTCGTCAATTTTTTATCACCTACGCATGATCAGCATCAATACAATTGCGCGCATAAATATTAAACTCTATCATTAATTATTAATTATTACCATGTTTGACATGTAACATGTATTATAGAAATTTTGTACAATTCAAACTCTTGTTTTAGGAATTTTTCACAAAATTCATGTAAAAAAAATTAGATCATATTCATTATCTTCAGTATTGATATTTTAAAATGTGTATAATATTAACAGTGATTAGTATGCAAGCGATGGACTAACGACAAGACATCCAATTTTTGCAATCAGAGTTTGAATACTAGTTATGCATATCAATTAGAGTCCGTCTTGGCATGCTGGTAGCTCAAAATCAGTTAAACATTTTCTAAAACGTATTTGGCACTAGCAAAATAACATCCATTTAAACATTTTCATTGAATTTAGTCAAATAAAACATATTTGATAGTGTCGATCAAATACATAATTTTCATAAATTTGTACGAATTGATCACGTGTAAACGATGATTAAAAATGACGAGCATTATGGTATGTTTATCAATAAATGGCGATAAAAAGTATAAAAACATAAGCACCGACGCATGAGTATATGTAAACAAAACATAATAATATTCAATACAGGAGATGGAGGTCCTCAACAAAGTGAAATAAAAACTGACCAACTGCTCAACGTCAATGACGTCTGAGATTTTTCCTCTTCACAATATTATCTTTATACCAGCTGCATGAAATAATTCATTAAAGTATATACAAATGAATTATGTATTATATTGCATTAATAAATTAACGAAAAAATAACTTTACCATTCTACATTTTATCCTGTTCAGTGATTTCAGATTGACGTATTTTCCTGGGATAAAGATAAAAGATAACGAAGCTATTGCGAGCGTAAGCATTTTCATACTTTATTAGCATGCAAATTGCAAACGAGTTTTCTGCAAAATTCTCACTCTAATACAGCTACAGCATTATTCGCATTAACCAGACTTTTATATTTTAAATGCGAAAAGATTATCACATATAAATAAAAACTTCACTTTATTTCGTTCTTAAAGATTTTTTTAAAAACAAAATGCCGGGTTTAACAAAGCCAGTAATAATTTTATTTTGTGGATTTGTTACCATTTTACAAATAATCTTGTGGTTACCATCATATATTTATCGGTGTTTGGTTCTCCTGCTTGTAAAAATATTGAGACCCGACCTCGGACCAATTCTTGATCCTATTGCTACCCTAATAGATGAAAACTACTCTGAAAACAAGGCAAATTGCTCAATTATCTGTGTGCTAAAAATCGGTGGAGATTTAACATTGCAACAAGTTCGTAATATATTTTCAACAAATGTTATGCAAGCAAAAACACTAACTGCTAAAGGCAACTTCGCCTTACGATATCCAGAACTAGCACAGTGCCAAGTAAGATACTTGGGTTACACGTTTTGGAAGCAAGAGATAGATTTTCAGATAGAAAATCATGTTTGGCAAGAACAAAACCTGAAAGCGGAGAGAATATCGGAGATTCATGAAAAAATGTTGAATAAAACTTACGCCAAAGAAAAAAGCCCGTGGGAGTTGATTATAGTTAGAAACTATTGTGAACCCGATGATATACAAAAACCTATAGCACAAACGTTGTTAATTTTAAGAATGCATCATTCGATGGCTGATGGAAAATCTGTTGTAAAATTACTTGTGGAAGGCCTTGGAAAAAAGAAGTTAAATGCAGCAACTGCTGTAAACACAGAAGATCGAAGTTTCTGGCAACAAGTTCAATTTAACGTTTGTTTACCTTATAGTCTAATTAAAATCAACCAGCTATTTTTAGAAAATCAAATGATAACGCAGAAACACCCTTGGAGTGTCAAAGATATTCATAATGATCAGTCAGTTATTAACACTGCACTTTCAAAGAAAATTTCAAAAAACCAAATAAAACTTATTGCAAAACGTAATAAGGTTCGTATGTCCTCGGTATTTTTATTGATTATTACGGATACTATTCGAAAATTTCATGAAGAAAGAGGAACACCCTGTAACGATTCACTTCCGGTGTATTGTTTGCTGCCTAAAGAGAATCATCCTGATGTGCTCAAGAATCATTTGTAAGCAAATAAATCATATTATGGGCGCATTTCGTTGACAAATTTTTTAAATAAATTCATAATTATATCAATTGAATTCAATCGATTTTGTTTCAGGTACATTGGAGTTCCAAACCTTCCAGTTGATGAATCATGTTCGAAAATAAGACTTCAAAAGTGCGACGATCTCTACAGTAACCTGCGCAATAGTTCCCTTCCTCAAGCCACTGAAGTTTTGGCTTGTCTCGTGGCATCATGGGTGAGTGGAATGAGGTCAAGACTTACCCCAGTTCGTGCAGTTTCCACTGTTGTGAGTAATGTTGCTGGGGAAGAAGTTGGATTTAATGTAGGATCTCATCCTTGTTTGGATTTCACAATGACTGTTGGATTTCGCCGGAGCTCAATAGGTTTTACAACATTTTTATGCAAACTTTCATTGTCATTCCGACTGTTGGGGTAATAAAGATAAAAAATTACATGCTCTTTTTATCTATTAGGTGTCCAGTTTTTTGTATTGAGCTATAAAGATTCCTTACAATTTTCCGTATCAACCAAAGGCAGCGTAATGGATGGCAGTGCCACAAAAAAGTTGGCTGATATGATTGGAAAAGAGTGTGATCGGCTTATAAATGCTGATATGGTTCCTTTATTGTAAATATGAAATAAAAAATAAATGCAATTTTGGTATGCTTTTAGGAAGCTCCAATATTGCAAGTTTTTCATTCGTTTCGAACTTAATAAAGGTAAGCAATAAATAAAATTATTTATTGTTATTTATTTAAGTAATTTATTATTCCCTTATGATTCACTAAAACGCTGTTGGTTTCGTTATTTTTTAAATATCGTTCTGTTAAATGGTTATAAAACTTATTTATATATTAGAATGTTATCATTGTGCATGGAATTTACATGTTGTAATTTTTGTATTTTATTATGTGCTACTCGGTTACTCAATTTGGAGAATCAATAGGGTAAAATCAGGGCTGCCAGATTTCCAAAAGCTCAAAGTAGTACACCAAAATTGAACTACTCAAAACGTAATAATCTATAACGTGGATAATGTGTATATTCGTTATCAAGTTTACTCTCATTCTTTTTCTCCTTTGTTTTATCTACGCCCGTTTTGAATGATCAATCAGTGCTCAGACCCTGCCAAATTATCTAGTTCAATGACTTGCACCCAGGGCTGCCAGATTTCCAAAAGCTCAAAGTAGTACACCAAAATTGAACTACTCAAAACGTAATAATCTATAACGTGGATAATGTGTATTCATTTAGATCTACCAAAAATGATCTTAATATATATGAAATTGAGTTTTTCATGAGTTATCAGTAGCGGTTCACTTTTTTATCGCCAGGAACGCCGTTACAGAGATTTGAGCTAACAAAACTCCCTAATCGAGTTTTCTACACCGGGTTGCAACAACGTTTTGCGACGTTTTTGAAAGCTTTACTAAATTCGTTTAGTAATTTAGTAAAATCCTTCAGAATCGAAATTTTTCTTAAAACTTGATTTTAGAAGCTTGTAGAAGCAGGTTATTTTTCGAGAAAAGATCGTGAAATAATAATAATTATTATTCTAATAAGGAATAAATAATAGTAGTTTTCCCAATTGTTCCACATTCAATATTCGTATTAAAAATGTCGTGGAAAACTGCCAAAATCGGTTGAATACGGCTTTCAAAATGGATATTAGAAACCGAATACTGTGTGGTCTGTAACTAAAAGGCCCATTGTGTTCGATAATAAAAGAAATTATGATCTAAAAGTACAATGGGACCTCGAAAAATGTAGCAGTACATTTTACTTTTCCGAAGTTAGAATGAATATTTCCTCAAGATAAAGGGTTTTTGGACATTAAACTAAAATCGCATGAGAATTTCAATCGGAAAATCAAAGTTACATCAATATATTCAAACATATGCCATTCTATGTCAGCCAAATGTCCAGATAAACAAGAAATTGTACTACTTTCGAGCAACAGAAACAAATTTTCGATAAAGATATTCTATGAATTAGTCGAAATTACCAATTTCCTTATTAGTTCAAGATAATTTTCAATAATTTATATGTAAAATGTAGATTTTTAAGGCGTATTTGTGAAAAGTAGTACACGCAGTACATTGTTGCCCAAAGTAGTACTGTACTACTTTTCTTAATTTTTCGGGCTCGAAAGTAGTACTGTACTACTTAAATAAGTACGTCTGGCAAGCCTGTATAAGAGAGTACTAATATTTAGGTTTATTCATCAGACTAATCTGTTATTAGTCGGATGAATAAACCTAAAGCATTTGTTATCATTTGGTTATCAGTTATTTATTTACCGCTACTCGATGCCAAATTTCTACATTTGCGTCTTCGTCGCGAAGCGCAGTGATGACATCCTCAGACGGTGGCAGATCCGGTCCTTCGATGTCAATATATTCTCCCTGAAACGTTGAACGTGGCGATAAGTGATAATGATGTAAGGTTAAGGTTAGATAGTCAAATAAAAACCAAATAATGAATAATATATAATAGAATAATATATACCCCCTCCACTCTTGCCTCTTACCTCGGTGTTTTTCAATGGTATTCGAACGGAATTCTCCGGAGAAGTTGGTACTAAATCCATAATAATCACTTTTCCGTTTCCTGTTTCCATTCACGAGTCACCAATTTCACAAATGCAAAATCCGACTTTCAAACTTCCTAAGCCAACAATGAACAAGAAAAAGTGACAAGACACAAGTGACAAGACACAAGTGACGAGACACAAGTGACAAGTGAAAAACTCATATAACTACCAACTAATCTGCGGCAGGTCACCAGGTCACGTCACGAGAAGGGGGATGGACGGCACTAGGGAAAATTTTCAATTACACAAACCACCTACCAAAACTGAAAAAAACGCCCTAACAATAACAAGAAATCCAACCGAAAAACGTTTAGGTTTGTTAGATTACATCTGCAGCAAAGATCAAAGAAGACGGATATCCTGTCACCTGTGCGATGGCGATGTACATCAGCAAAATATACAGTCAACGTCAACAGTACAGAAAAGACTTTGTTTTCCCAGCATGTAAAGAATCGTTTTGTTTTTATTCTGTCTTTTTTATATTAATTTGTTTTTTGTCATCGTGCATTCCAATCTGTATGCAGTATTGCAGTAGCCATTAAATAGTATGCATAAAATCCGGTTGATTGTTAAATATCATTTGCATATCGCATCGCAAACCGTTCTTTTGCTTCAAATGGTTCAAGTAAATTTCGCTTCGGGATCGGGAGAAGTCAGCAATGCAATGATTCGAACGAATGAAAGGATAACAGAACAGATAACATGATAAGTTTATAGGAAATCTGGAAACCCTGTAAGAAAATAATGGTTTTTAATGTAATCTTTCATGATGCAGGGTAGGAATATCAGGATTAGATTGGTTAAAGTCGAAGAGCATAACTATAACGTTGTAATAAATTATGCTTTGACTTTACATAAAGTTTGAAGTTTGTATGCATTAGTCGGTATTAAAATGAATTCATAACGAAAAGCATGCATTCAAATGATTCGTTTTTTTCATCATGATAAATGTTGAAGTTGAAACATTGTTTAATGGAGTCTGTTTTTGCATATTATAATAATTTAAGATCTTAAATTTGAATAAATTAACTTCAAGTTTTCTTATAAGTATGTACGCGTACGTAAACTTTCACTTATATGCACATTTTGGATGGCTGTGGCTGTAGTACTAAGAAGGCATTAAATTAAGCGTGTTGAATGTTACGGATAACGGGACGCTGCGGAAGTTATTACACAATATTCTTCTCCAATAGTTGTCTACCTTCAATACATCTTTCGAATCCAAACCGTGTAAGATCAATTGTTTTAAAAGAACCTTCCAAAATAATTTCCATTATGGCACGTCCTACTGCCGGAGATTGTTGTATACCTGCAAGAATTGAAATAGGGGTAATGTTATATAAGCCAAGAAATTAGGACACAAAGTTAATGTTATAATTTTAAGTAGCATTTGCATTTACCATGTCCACTGAAGCCAGTTGCAATATGGAAATTTTTGAATAGAGGATGCGTTCCGATTATCCCATTCTGATCAAAAGTGTTGTAGTCATAATATCCACCCCATGCAGATTTCACCTATGATATTGCATTGTACATGAATGTACTCATTCATGAAGTTATATATAGTACGAGATAGTATGTAGAATTACAAGCTTAATAACTGTATTACCTTCAAATTTTCAAAACCAGACACTCTTCTTGCTAAATTTGGCCATATGTGCTCGTCAAAGAAGGAGTAATCAACTTCTAAATTTTCGCATGACGGCTCATCCTCGTCATTAGGAGATCGCCCTGTCAAGAAATGTCCAGGTGGTCCTTCAGGTCTGAAAAGATTGGAAGTCTCTATAAGTCTTTTTATGTTCTTCCATTAATGACAAAGGTATTTCAGACAGTCAAAAGTATGCATATTGCATGCACTCACCTTACATAAGCACCACATGAATCAATCATAAGAGGAAATGATTCCAGTGACGCAAGTGACGGTGCATTAATGTAGTAAACGTATCTTTTTCTGTGAAAAGAAGCCATATTATTTTGTCGGTCAAGAATATTTCTGGATAAAATTCGAATTCTCATTTTTGGTTTGTTAGTTTACTTTGGCTCAACTGGTACTGGTGTGCTAAGGATTCCATTTCCCGTACCGATGCCTGCGAGCTTGCATATATTTCCTGAGTCATATCCTCCTGCAACAACGCATTGGCTAAATTCCATAGTTTTTATATTACCATTTGTGTCCCTGATATGGAGTTGTGTTGGTCCTACGCTAAGACCATTATTCTCTTGTTTCTCAAAGCCTACTACCTCTCCTGTCACATNACGCTAAGACCATTATTCTCTTGTTTCTCAAAGCCTACTACCTCTCCTGTCACATATTGCGTTCCAAGATGGAGAGCTTTCCTCTTAAATCCATTAAGAAGTGACCACGGATCAAACCTGAAAGAAATACAGGAAGTCGTCCAGACTTAATATTCTTAATTCCGGAAACGTCTATCGTAGTTACTATATGATGGAATTAGTGAACTTTTATTTACCAGCCTTCATTATCTGTTCCAATGCTTGCCAAAACGACGTCACTGACATTCATGAATGGAAATTTTTTTTGTAGCATTTCTTGACTCAAAAGCTTAACTTTGGAATCGAATGTTCTGAAACGTCACGACATCACATATATATAGATTTTACGTCAGGATCGCATTTGATATAGATTTTCTATTTCTGTCTAGATACTAGATACTCTATAAATAAATTTTCTCAAACCTTTGAAGAACATGATTTTCGTGAAGTGTTTCCGCCCCTTCTGGTGTTGTCGCTATGAAGAGATAACCACTGTTCTTATACTGCACGTCCACCTCTGGTTGATTAGGAGTTCCCAAATACTCATTAAGTCTTTTCAAAAATTCTGAACCAAATAAGGATAATTGGATGTTCTCTGCGTTGGAAAATTGCTGACGTATTCCTCCCAGAGAGAGAACGGTAGATGCTTTGGTGTACTAATTTTAGACCAGCAAATAACATACGAGCTTCAGTAAAATGAATTCCGTCGGCCTTGGAATTAGTTAACAATAAGTGCAATAATTGATTACTTTGGGGTCTCTTTCAATTACAACGACATTCAGAGCTCTTCCAGCCGGATGTTGCTTAAGCCAAAAGGCTGATGATGATCCCATAGCGCCACCTCCAATAATGCAAACATCACATTTTGAAGGGATTTCTTGGGGGCTGCTTGACTATAATGCATAATACAATGTCCAGTGGATTGAGTTGAGAACTACGGTATAAGCCAAGTGCGAATGCAAATCTTGTAAGATTTACCTCTGTGGAGTAGGCATTTGATGTGAAGGTAAACCCCTGCTGTGAAGTTATTGTAATTGGCTTGGATAGCTTGTTAAAAGCTAAGGAAGCCACCTTCCTTAAAGATCCCGTCATTATGACCTTGTAAAACTTGAGGAATTCTCACTTCGCCCCAACTATTAAAATCTTGAGTAAGACGGTTACTGAGTATATTTCAAAGGCTAACTGCAATGAGCTGACAAATGAAAAACACCGAAACCGATACCCGAAGTTCAAGCAAAGGATTGAAGTATAATTTGCGAAATACTCGCGAGTAGTCTATTTAAATTTTATACATCTTTACAAAGCAAACCAGTACTTGACTTACTAAATGCATGATTAAATAATTTCAAGTAGATGGATATGATATGATCATGATCAAATCTGGATCAGTATACATATAAAACACGTCGTCTGCTACTTATCAAGTTGACCTTGTTGATGTCCCAATCATTACAGTCATGCAGGATATATTTATTCAGTTCACTGCAATATTTAGCAGAAATAGAGTTACAGAAGCATATATATTAAACGATTACGATATCATCTATTCAATGATTAACCGCACATCATGTACTAAGTATTAACAATTTAGGAATTTATAATTACTGGTTATGAATCGTCTGTTTTTTAGATTTTCAGATTGTTTGACGGCTGATGGATTGCTGATAAGAAAGTAAAACCATCATATACACGAGTTTGTTGTTTTTGTAATTATAACTTAAAATACTATTAATATTTGCCAACATCATATATGGAATGCCACATGGGCTGTTAAATTGGTGTACTCTTCATTAGCAAACATACGAGGACGATTGTACTAGGGGTTATCAATGCATCTCCAATCTCATTCTTTTGTCTTTGCAGAGCTTTGCGCTATCAATTTGAGTTTGACATTTGACATTTAGTCAGCACGTGCGTATCTGAAAATGATGGGGTGTTAGAAACTTATGAGGTTTTTATCACACAGAAACCAAGGTTGAATTTTGGGGTTACTTGAGAACACTAGCGTAAAGTTTCTAGAGAAATGGGTATTATGTAAATATCATATTCTAAGACATCATTCATCATTTTAGATTGGCGCAACACCCCCATAAGCCTTTATTTCGACTAACCTATGCTCTTAAAGATAACTTGTTTGTAAGCACAAGAACTAACATATTTCAAGCAAACATTAAGCAATTTGTTTAGAAATACAGGTCACTAGTCACTATCGTACAAATTCGTCAATTTGTGTTACATCCTATTTAGAATTTGCATTACAAATGTATGTGTGTACTTCGTGGCGAGCTATTGCGTTCTTTTCCTATCCTATTTCCAAAAATTATCTTGCAAATCATCGTTTGTCATCCCATATTGACCTTCCTTCGTTGGTAAAAATAGAGATAAGGTAATCATAATCCAGTAAGACCACGACGAAAAAGTTGAGCGTGGTTTTATAAGATTCCCAAAGAAAATAAAGGGTGTTAGAAATTTTCATAGACAGTCAGATTTTGTTAACGTAGGCCGGCCGAAGCACGAAAATAAACGGCAATTGAAAGAGAAAGAAAAAAGGCCAATACGTAATACACTTAAAAGGATATATCATGTCATGTCATTAGCTTATTATATCCAACTATTGTGCTTAGTTTCCTGTTTATAGAATTCCAGATTGCAATTAGGTGGATGATACACGTCTTCCAATTTCTACTGTCGCGAAGAATATCATAAAAATCCTACGTGATTTTTGATAAACCAAATTACCAAAAAATCTCTGCCCCAACCACCATTTCTATTTTGGTAATTTTCAGAATTCATTTCTGCTTTCATCAAATAATAGCATAAAACACAACCCACATATTTCTGTGTGCTCTATATATCACAAATTTATACTGTTTTCTTGAAGTCTGGAGTGAGTATATAAGCACAGCCCATGACTTATGGTTTCGATCAGAACTACTTTAGTATTTTAGATAAGCAGTGTAGTAGAAGCAGAGCCGATCTCGAACTCAGAAATTTTTCAGTTCTACAATTTCATTTTAATAGTACTATGAGTTTCAATTTTTGATATTTACAACTACTACTGACATCGATTTTAATCACCTATACCTAAAATTCGATCAGAACTACTTTAGTATTTTAGATAAGCAGTGTAGTAGAAGCAGAGCCGATCTCGAACTCAGAAATTTTTCAGTTCTACGATTTCATTTTAATAGTATTATGAATTTCAATTCATGATATTTACAACTACTACTGGCATCGATTTTAATCACCTATACCTAAAAACTTTACAAACCCTATTTATTTCCTTTTCATAATAACTGCTGGTAGATTTTTAAAATGATTAACTCTCAACCAAAACCTGATGCCGGTTCGGTTACGAATCTAAAAATGGTAAAGGAATTTATATTAATTTCCTTTCATAATAACTGCTGGTAGATTTTTAAAATGATTAACTCTCAACCAAAACCTGATGCCGGTTCGGTTACGAATCTAAAAATGGTAAAGGAATTTATATTTAATTACTTTTCGTTTATATACTTCCAAAGCATGATAAATATGCAGTGTACTAACTCTTATACCATTTTAATTTTTCAGATTTTACTTCTGATCCTGTGCACAGCTAATTTGGCATTGTCCTTTCGATTCATTCCACCGTCTCAAAATGAAGTGGAAGATGTCGGCAATCCTCATGAAGATTATTACAAAACTCGTGCATCGAGTGATAACCCGGACTACTTATCCACTACGGATTGGAATAGTGGAAGCAATGATCAGGGATATCATCAGATGGGTTCCAATGAAGAAACTTATCAATTCAGTAAGTATTATATGTTGTATATTTACTCGTCGGGGGTTATACAATTCAAAATTAAAGTCTGTAACCTTCCTGCGACACGTAATAGTAATGATTTCATTTTTTGATACAGCTCGGGAACTGCTGAATAACATTGCCAAGCGGACAGCATACGCCCACTCCAGAGAAGAAATACGTGAGCAAGAAGAACAAGTGGAAGAAGTTGGAATGAGTCTTATGCACAAACGGAACCCAGTACCTGAATCTCATTGGGGTGGTTGCAGGGCAATAAAATATTGGCGAGAGTTTGAAGGCTATTACCCGAGGCATATCAAGACGTACAATTGCACTACCAATAATTGTTCAAATTTTGGTTCCTGTAGTCCCAAATTATACGTAATCAAACTACTGCAAAAAAATATTCCAGTATCTGCTGGAGAATGTGACGTACAACTTCCAGAAGAGCTGAGATGTGAATGGAAATTGGTACCGTTGAATGTTACAACATATTGTCAATGCGTTTCGGGTTCGCCATCATATTTAGGTTAGGTAGCTAATAATTTTGTGCATTCATTGCATAATATACATGTCAAACTACGAACACAACACAAGTGGTCCAGTTTCATGTGACCGTTTCCAAATGGCTGATTTAGATAAATGAAGTCAATCTA
>JAANSM010002447.1:0-15003 GCA_036850725.1 Orchesella villosa
CCTCGACGAACAACTCGTTCTTCTCTAGCCTCTTCGAACTCAACAACTCCTCAGACACCTTCCAGCTCCAATAATCCATATAAGAAACCCACATATTTTTCCAATTCAAGGCAGTCTTCGAGTGGAGATACTCCCACCAGTCGAAACACAAATGGGACACCTAGCTCGGGAAGGGGGCGCCGTGGCCGGGGTCGACCGCCAGGAGGTGGTGGGAGAGGATCTGGTTCTTCGAGAGGTAGTCATCAACAACATCATCATCATCATCATACAAAACCCGAATGTATAGCTGTTCGGGTTGACGGACGTAGAAGTACTGGTGGAAGTACAGCCTCCTCAGGCGGGGGTAGAAGAGGGGCTGCACATAGTGGTCGTCGTTCTACTTACAATTCCCGTCATGACTATGAATATCACTATGGCTCGGATTTTGAGTCAGATCAAAACGAGTCGGACCCGGATGATGAAGAAATCGAATCAGAACCTGAGTCTGATGGAGATAGTGTGTCTATTAGTGGAGGTAGAGATGAAAATGCAGAAAGCGATTCTGACTTTTCAGTTAGCTCTTCTCGAGCCACTTCTTCCCGGCTTCCAAGTCCCCCAGTTCCAATTTGGCTAGACACAGAAAAAGTGCCTGAACATCCGCTAGAGCTGCCAAATTCATCTGAAGATCTTATTTTATCTAGAGAACATGTTGTTAAAGCAGTGGAAATTTATGAGCCTCTACGAAGATTTAATCAACTAGTCCGCCTTACCCCCTTCCGGTTTGAAGATTTTTGTGGTGCTCTGGCCACTGAAGATCAAAGCTCCTTATTGGCTGAAATCCATATTCAACTTTTGAAATGTGTAATAAGAGAAGAAGACTCAAATGGTACATTGTTTGGTCCTGCTGAAATCAAAGATTCTGTCCAAACTGTTGTATATTTCATTGACCACATCACGTGGCCTGAAAGTCTTCGATCATATCTTGAAAGTGATTCCTCATGTAAGGAGGTGTATGATGCTCTCATCTCGGTGGAGTATCCGTTTTGTGGACCAGCAATTCGAATTAAGATTTTAGGATGGTTAGTTGACCAGTTCCTGACCACCAGTGTAGTCAGAGAGCAGCTCCTCGGTGATGGTACCATACTCCATGAAGACCATTGTAGGTCGTGTAATCGCTTGGGAGAGCTGATTTGTTGCGAAGCATGCCCCGCCGTTTATCATTTGCAGTGCATTTCCCCACCACTTAAAGATGCGTCGAATCCGCCCGATGATTGGAAGTGTTCCATCTGTGCGAAACATCAGGTAGTGACCAATGATCCCGAATTATATAGATTGTGTCAAATAATTATTATCTTTCGTAGAGTAAAACCGGCTAAAAGATTATTTTTTCATTGGTATAGATTCCAGGAGTAAATGATTGTACTTCAGAAGTGGAAAGGATGGGGTTGTTGATTCGTCACGAGAGGCTGGGCTATGATCGTCATGGCCGAAAATACTGGTTCCTAGTCCGTCGACTTTTAATGTAAGCTATTAGACTGTTTCGTCTATGTTTACTCCTGTATAATTGAGTATCTTTTGATAACTATAACTTACTTTTACTTTCATTATTGTCAATTATAGTGAAAGTGAAGATGGCTCCGAAGTTTGGTACTATTCAACTCGTGGCCAAGTGGAAGAGCTCCTTCAACGTCTGGATACAGATAAATATGAATCCACATTAGCAACAAATATTAAAGTGGTTGAGGAAGAAATTTATCGGCAAATGGAAGTCACAGAAGAAGTTACTAGATTGCAAAACACACAGAGGCGAAAAACATATTTAGAAGTGGAGAACGGAGATAAGGAAGGTGCAGAGCAGGAGCGAATGACAAGATTGAAAGCAGGAGGATTGTTTAAGTTAGGACAGGAAGGTTTGTACAGAACGTATATCAACCACTACTCAACTGATCCATCCGCGTTGAGCAAAGTAAGTCGTAATCCATGCTCAATACAAAATGAAATGCATCATGCAAATTATTGTGTTGTAATATGAGATAATTTTTATAGACAAAGCACAACGAAGAGAGAGACAGGAAACGACACATGTCCCACAAGTTTTCCCTCACCACTGCGTCCGAATGTAAATGGGGTGTGAAGGACTTTAATGGCTCAAGGTCCACTCAAATCGCAGCAATAAGGGCAGCTCTATCTCACATGGAAGCTGTGCTTCCTACCACGCTAATGCATGTCAACTGGCCGATGTTGCGTAAATCATGGTGTAGTGCAGTACTCAGTGGTGCTTCAGCAGCGGAATTTTCCAAAGCAATGATCATGATCTCTGCGTGTATACGCAATGTTGTATATAACCCTGTATGGTCGGAGAGCACTGGACATGTACGACTTATTCGTATGAGTTTACTGGAACGGGAGGATAGAAAGAAAGCAGAAAAGCGAGACAAGAAAGATAGGGACGACGAGGAGGATCGTCTCAAACTTTTGCCGCAATTTATCAAGTACCCAATACCTATGAAACATCAAGTGTACAAGCAGAAGGGTGAAGAGTACAGAATACATGGGAGATGGGGATGGATCTGGTTATCCAACAAAAGACGTTGCAAATCACAAGATTGTAGAGAAAAGGGACTTCTTGCTGGCCCACATAAACATGTCATTCAAGTCAAGAATGAAACAGGCAAGGTAAAAACTATGCTGATAGATCCTGGTGTTTATAGTAAATTGATGGCAAAGCGGAATCTTGCCACGACTGTCAAGCCACCGCCTGTAGCAACTTCAGAGGATTTACCTATCAAAGAGAGTATAGCATCAAGTAGTGTTTCATCTAGTGGTGAAAGTGCATGTGGCAGTAGCTCTAACGATAACATTTCTGCAGAGGCTGATGGCGTTACTCAAAAGGCTGAACAGCTGAAGAAGGACGAAGACACGAACTGTAGTAGTGAACAAGTCAAAATTGAAGGAGCGGAACAGAATGAAAGCTTGCGCACTGAACAGTCAAACTCCTCTCCTTCGGAAACCACCGCCACCGAGGAGAAAAATGAGTTGGATAAAGTGGAACCTAAAATCGAATCAGAATGCATGGAAGTGGACCCTGTTGAAGACCATCTTCAAAATGGCAACCTGGTGGAAGAGGACAAAAAGAATGAAGAAAAAGACACCAAAAAAGAGAACACGGAAGATGACAAAGTAGACAATAAGATAGAAGCAATGGATGTGGATAGTGGTCAACAGGAAACTGAACCGAAGACAAAGCTGTCAGAGGAGCAGGACAAGTCGCTTAAACCTGTGGAATCTAATATGAATGGAAACGTTGAGAAAGAAAATACTGAGGAAGATGTGAAAACGAATGAAGCTCCCGTTCAAAAAGATAAAGAAGAGAATAAAAGTGAAGCAATGGAATTAGAACCAACAGCCGAGTCGCAGGATCAGGGTACTACTACTGTTCCCACAGCACCACCTCCTAACCCACCGCTTACTCCAGATGCAACAAAAAATGATGATTCCCAAGGAAGAAAGTTTAAGACGGAACTGGTGAATGTGTCGACAGGTTTGTCTTCCACCCACCGAATCCTCTACCCGAAGGTAGCGAGAAAAAGTGAACTCTTGGACAATTTGTTACAGCGAAGATGTACGCTCATGTCATTGGAAGATAAACAGCTTAAGAGTACTTACGGGGAAGACATGGTGGCCCGAGCGAAATCTGGACTTGTAGCATTTGAGGAAGAGGAGAAGAAAAGAGAACGGGAAGCTGACGAATTCCCTGGCGAAGAAGTGATTGATGATAATTTGACTTTGGCAGGAGCTTATGCATTCAAGTGCTATTCATCCGAGTGCCGTAACGAAGCTATTTTGTTTATGAAAACTAAGGGAAAGAATCGTGACAGAATCTATGAGAAAATTTGTTATTCACCTATGTGTCGACTAAAATTTTGTCTTCAAGAAACTACTCGTTTCAAGCAGGAGAGATTACGGGAGGTTGAACGGGAAAAGTACTACAAGGTATACAAAGAAATAGAAGCGAAACGAGCATACACCGTTGATGAAACAAACGCTAAAGTTTATATGAAAAAGCTCCCTGAGTGTCTTAGTCTTGAAGCTGCTACGAACGGCACAGTAGTAGGGGTGACATCATCAACATCATCGAAAAAGAAAACATCAAAATTGCCTGCAATAAAGTATCCACAAACATCTAGTTTTCAATACGCAACATCAAAAGAACCAAGTATTTTGGTGCTTGCTCAGTATGAACTGAAACGGTTGGCGAGGACAGCAGGACGTCATTTCACTCCCTGTGGGTTCTTTCCAAATCTAAAATCAGGTAGTTGGGGATGGTCATATCCTTGCGGGAGACCAGTCTTCAGAACCGCTTGGCAGTATAAAACCAGTCATGCCAATACTTTGGCAGCCGCTGCGATGCAGTTACGCATCCTGTATGCATCTATTAGATGGGATGATATATTGGTAGGTTGATTGAATTCAATTCTAATTAATGATATTGATGTGATGTGTATTTAATATACGAAAGTTCTGACTTTTTGTTGGTGTTGAATGTTTCAGGCTAAAATACCAAATACTGAGGGTAAGCATCAAATTCAAACGGATACGGAAATTATTACATCTGAAATATTGAATCACCGCATTGTTGGGAGATTCATTGAAAGAGTACAATATCTCAGAAAGATGATGGTCGTTCCTATTGACGCTCCCAAAACTATACGGGGTAAGGGCTATGTCTTATTATTATTACTATTTGTAAGAATATTTTTATCTAGGTGCATTCGGGGGATAAAATTGATTACCATTTACCACAATGATGAACATACGTATAACATAACGCTCAACTGTAACTACAATCTACAATATCAAGAAAAAACATGATCACAATGCGAAAACTTTTACCACTAATAATATTTAGGTGGTACATCCATATAAATCAAATGTAAAAGTTTGTAATTAACTGAATTATTTTTTCTTGTAACATTTTCTTAGCGAAAATAAGAGAGAGTTCAGGTTAGAACTTAAACGTTAATTGCATACTATAATATGTCGAAAATTGTTTGTTTTAACTTGCTTTTTATTATCCCTTACTCCTAATGCAAAACTTTCGTTTGAATTTTTACTTTTTAGCTTGTTTTTTTTTCACTGAGTTTCACTTTTCATTTCAATAATTAATTGTGAGCTACAGGCTGTAACCTAATCGTGATATTTAATTTTCAATTGATCTTGTGTTACAGAAATAACTCCGTCACGGATAGGGCTTCGGAAAAGAAAGCGAGCTGAATCTCCTGATAAGACGGAGCCAGTGGTAACGGAAGATTGGGTTGATGAGGAGAAGTTGGAGCTATGGGAAATTCGGTATTACGGTGACAGAATTGACAGAAAAAATGATAGGAAATCGGAAAGTAACACTCCTTCCACTAGAACCAAAAGTGGAATAGCAATAAAGCAACCGGAAAAATATGATCCTTCCCACAACCCTGCCCCTGTAGCTCCGACGACACCTACTGTGTCTGTTGATAAGAAACCCGTGTCAGAGAGCTCTTCTGTTGATAAAACAATTGAGAATGTAATTCGGGAAACTAAATTGGAAAAACCTGAGAGTAATAAAATAGTATCAGCAGTTAAAACAGCGGAGTTAATGCGCGAGACAATTGAGACAGAAATGAAGATGCAGAGAGCCGTCCATTTGTCGAAGCGAGATAATCATGCAAAACATAACAACGGCAGTCCAAATAGCACCAAGACACCATCAGCTTCGAAACAGCAGACTGCTTCCCAACAACTTCAACAGCAAAAGGCAGGGTTGCCTCCCAATTCGCGTAACATTGCACAAGTTGCAGTGTCAACTCCAACAAGCTCGAAAGTAGGCACAGCCGTGGTAGGGAAAAAGTTCTTCGTAAATAAGCAAAATGCTGCTGCTGCCATTGCCTCTGGAACTTCTGTATCCACTGCAGCTGGATCGGAGTCTCAATTAATGCCTGCTGGAATATTGAGTAGGAAGCCAGCACAAAGCACTGTTACCATCAATAAGGGTATTGGGGGCAGTATATCTGTTGTGAAACATCCTCCTGTTCAAAGTACCGCTCCTCCGGTTGTGGGTGCTTCCACTGCTGCTACTCCAGTAACAAGTACCAACAATGTTAGTGGAAATCAGCAAACTCCTCCACAACTATCGACAATTGCCCAACCGCAGAAGTTGTCAGTGATTCGTTTACCAGATGGAAGACTGCAAGTACGCGGTTTGCTTCCTGGACAACACTGCTACCAGACGGCAGATGGAAAGATTCATGTGACTGTTGCAGCATCCCAGTTGCAGCACATTCAAACCCCGAAAGTTCAAGTTGCGACAACTGCCACACCAACAACAGTTCAACAACAACCCTCTGTAATCATGCAAGGAGGAAACTCTTCAGGGGTGATAACAACCACACAGTCACAGCAGCAAGTTAGCAGTACTCCTACTACTGCCAATGTTGTGGTCACCTCTGCCGCAGGTCAGGCACAAGGAACCATCCAGACTCAGCAACAACAACCATCACCGGCCCAACAAGTGGTACCACAAGTAGTTTCTAGTCAGCCGTTGATTAATATCAGTAATCCCGCGATGAAAACGGCCATATCTACCACTTCGCCTGTCGTGACTGCTGCCACTAGTAAGCCAATACAACAACCTCAACAAATCATTGTCCAGCAGCAGGGTGGCCAGCAGTTGATCATTCATGGAACGTCAGCCCAAGCTTTGTTACAGCAGCAACAGAAAATCCAAAGAATTGTACAAGCGTCGACTTCTACTCAGGTGATAAAGCAGATTGGAGCAGCTACTACTACTGTAAATGCGGGAAAGCCTGTTGTGAGTACAACAAGTAGCCAAGTAACATCAACTACCGCAAGCAGTAACGCAAACGCTGGTTCCCTAACCGTTCCTGGTCGTATTGTGCTTCAGGATGGAAAGGCGCTTATAATTAGTAGTCCTGGTGGAGGTGCACAGCAGGTTTCAGAGCAAATGTTACAGCAACAACAGAGGAAAGTTATTCAAGTGAACAAGCAGGTCATTCAAGCTGGAACTCAAGGGCAAAGCACAATTGTAAGACCGCAACAAGTTATTCAGACAAATGCTCAAGGTCAATTAATCCAAGGGCAACCTCTGCAAATTATTCAGGGCGTTGGTGGCCAACAGCTACATTTATTCACCCAAGGTGGTCAAACTCAGCAAATTGTAATTCAACAGCAGCAGCAAAAAGTTTCGGAGCCAAGTAAAACACAAGCGGAAATAGTTTCGACTGCGACATCAGCAACGCTTTTGAGTTCATCTTCAACGGTTCCATCGTCATCAACGTCAGTTACTCAAACAGCTGTAATGTCGGCGTCACCCAAAGTAAGCATTGCATCGCCTGCACAGCAGACTGCCGTGAAACACGTGTTGGCTGATGGTCGTACAGTTTTGTTGTCTCCTCAGCAGTTGAGTGACCTTACTGGTGGAAGCGGTGGACGCAAGGTTATACTTAATAAACAGTTGGTTGTTCCTACTTCTACTGCAATACGTACTCAACCCCAAATTATCCACACCGCTGGTGGAGGTGTAGGCCTAACTACTGGGCAACCAACTATCCAGATCTTGCAAGGGCCGGGTGGACAACAATTTTTAATCCAACAGCCATCCCAAACACTTCTTCAGCAAACTCAGCAACAAACGCAACAGCAACAAGTACAGATCATTGTTCCAAGTGGACAACAACTTGGAGGGCAGCAATTCCTCGTGAAAAAGTTCCTCAAAACCAGTGCAACGACTAGCACCTCAACGTCAATATCTACATCCACCCTGAATAAAACTGGGAATGCTGCTGGGAATAATAATGTTGTGCAGATTGCAACAACTGCACAGAATCAGTTGAGCCAGTTGCTGGGCTCCAATAAGGCCTTAGTCAGGCTTGAAAATAATCAACTTGCTACAATTCAATTACCAATGACATCCACATCAACTTCCGGTGTGAGCAATACAATTTCACCCCTTGCAAGCAAATCCCCTGCTGTATCTAATATGTCTCCAACAACAGTTACCAGTAGTGGGCTCTCTAAGCAACCCCAACCAACGACGACAATAACGAGAACTCCTGGGTTGCCTATTTCTATTGTATCCCCATCTAAAAGCAAGGTTGCGCAACAGCAGCAAAATCACCAAAAACCTGGCACAGTACATGTTATATCAACTGCTCCAAATAGTAGCAGTCTGGGATCAACGCCGTACTCGAATTCGACCATTTCTACGGCAAGTGTCAGCACTCCACTCACCGTTCCTACTTCATCCGTAGTTCAAATGTCTACGACGCCAAATAAGAGTCATACAATTGTTCGAGTCGCCAGTCCCAGTGGACTCGTGAAAAGCGGAGCTGGGATACCCAACGTCATCTCTGCTCCTGCAGTTTCTACTTCTCCCCGCCCTGTCAATGCTATGAAAGCACCTCATACCACTATTTCTATTTCCCCACAAAAGCAGCAGGTAACCTTGTCTTCCCCGGCTAAGCAACCAATTCAATCACCTAAGCCATTTTCGATTCCTACTCCATCTATATTCACTCCAAAGATCTCTCAAGTGCAGAAATCTGTTCCAACAACACCAGTCGTTCTAAGCACGGCCCCACAGACATCCATCTCAGGCTTGAATGCGGCCCCATTAGTTGTTGCAACCAAATCACAGCCAGTCGTTGCAGTTTCACCTTCATCTTCTCCAGTAAAGGTTGCTACACCGAGCGAGATGACTTCACAACCTGTGGTCTCACAGCATCTAAGAATAGGTGCACCATCTCAAACTAACAATCCTACTGTAACGTCAGGCACAAGTACAAGTATATCAAGTCCTAAAATTTCTTCAACCCCCCTTACTTCAACCCTGGCAACAACGGCTTCAACTTTGACAGCAAGTACTACTTCACCAAGTATTCCCCCCACCCCTCTAGCAAAGTTGCCAGGCAAGTCTGCTCCAAGTAAAATCGTGGCTCAAATCTTTCAAACTCCACAGGGGCCTAAAGTTGTAATACAAGGAGTTTCTCCCGGAGATCTAACACCAGCTCAAATGATGCAATTGCAAGCACAAATCCAGAAGCAGTTGGCAGCACAACAACCAGCCCCGAAAACAACCTCTGCTGTCAAACCAGAAACACCAAAACCCATCAACACTACTCCTCCATCACCTTCACAAGCAAATAGTGACAATAGTATCAATAGAGGGGCTAGTCCGATGTCAGCTTCCACGTCTGTTCCAGTTCCAGTCCATTCCGTAGAAAACACTGCGTCTCAACATACTCAGAGTACCATTTCTACCCCTCTGCCAGTAGTAATGAATCCACTTCCTTCTCCTTCTGCAACAATGTCGGGGAATGGAGTTCAGTTGGCGAGTCCTCAAGCGCTAAGATCTGTTGTTAGTGACATTCAATCTCCTCTTCAGTCTCCTCCTCACCACGTGATATCTCCTGCGAGTCTCCCTTCGATATCTAGCCCATCACATGCGAATCCTACAGCCAGTAAATCTGTCATTGGGAAACGTGATATGTTAGCTGCAGTATCGTCTGTCACGGAACCAGCGTTTCCTGTGAATCAAGCATTATCTCCGGCTCGTTCACCACCATCGCCTTTCAACTCTGCATCCGCACTTCACCAGCATCATAGTAAAGGAAAAAGTACTCAAATTAGCACGTCCAGTTCCAGTACTCCACCTCCAGTTCTAGCAAAGAAATCTGCACCACGCAAAACACCACTTAGAACCACTGTTGACCCTTCTCTTCCCACATTTGTGGTTAACGATAGGAATACTTTGGATAGTACGAACAGCAGCAATTCAGTCGGATTTCTACCTCTAAATGCTGAACAACAGCAGTTGTTGACAGAGCATAGAAATGCATTAAAGGAAGATATAATGGAGAAGAAAAAGGCTGCTGCCACTCAAATGAAACTTGAAGCTCAGGTAAGAATACTACTCGGTTTGAATATGAATGAATGTGTTATATTTATATTTTATTTCACACAAACAATAAATTTTTACCACTAATTTCCATTATATAGCGAGAAATTCAGGAAAAGCTTGCTGCTGCCGACGGAGCGAAGATGGAGGAACAAAAATGTTCTACAGTTCCATCAACACATCTTTCCCCACTTGAAGCCGCACATGGAAGGGGTGCTAAGGTATAACTGACTTGTCAATTGATTTAATTTGATTATAAATAAATTCAACAAATTAATGAGCTTTTAGTAAATAAACTTTCTGTGTCGCCCGCAGAAGCGAAAGAGCAAAGAATTTGAGACTATGGAAAGCAATACCAGGAATCCAGGCTCCATGCCATCATCACGCAGAGAGCCTAAAGGATCAAAGCGGAAACGGAAATTATTTTGCGTATGCAAAACCCCTTATGACAAAGACAAGTTTTACGTTGGATGTGACAAGTGTGAAAACTGGTATCACGGTGACTGCATCGGTATCACTGAAGAAATGTCTAAAGACCTGCCTGAGTATATTTGTGATGACTGCAGAGATGACAAGCTTTACTGCTTCTGCAGGAAACCTTACAATGAGTCTCAGTAAGAAACTTTCGACGTTTATTCCTACAACCGTGTAACCTC
The DNA here is from genome assembly GCA_036850725.1 of Orchesella villosa. Classification (NCBI taxonomy): domain Eukaryota; kingdom Metazoa; phylum Arthropoda; class Collembola; order Entomobryomorpha; family Orchesellidae; genus Orchesella; species Orchesella villosa. Next base: position 10,585 of record JAANSM010002447.1, read on the forward strand.
CAAGTTTGTTTTCCTTCTTTTAATCATGATTTTTTCCTCAGATTTTACATTCAGTGTGACAAGTGTGAAGAATGGTTTCATGGTCGGTGCGTTGGAGTGGCACAAGGAGAGTCGGATATGATCGGGGATTATAGTTGTCCTACCTGCGAACCAAACTCTGAAATAAACTATCCCAACTCGAAGAGACTGGAATCACCGGACTACGCATGTATACAACGTCTGGTGAAGGAAATGTTCCAAAATAGGTCATCAATGCCCTTTAGAAAACCCGTTACTAAAGCGCAAGCCCCTAACTACTTTGCAATTATTAAAGAACCAATGGGTACGTAAATATACTTTGTCATACGACTCATACCAATGGATAAGTATGGGTTCATGTTTAGATTATATTGGCGTGCATCATGACATATTTTTTTTCAATTTAACACAGATTTGCAGACGATCAACGGACGGGTTGAGGACCGACAGTATGAAAAACTTCGCGATTTCATTGGAGATGTCACGAAAATATTCGAGAATTGTCGGTACTTCAATGATTCTACATCCGATATTTATAGACATGCCGATAACTTGGAGAGATTCTTTGTTCAAAAGATCTGGACTCTTCGTCAAGGCTTCAATACAAGATTACATCAAGTGATTCCATGAACTGTAACTGGGTAAAGTCAGCCTACCAATGATACTTTCCGATTTTTTATTTCTTTAAGAAATTGACAGAAAGTAAGCATTGCGCATTTCCATTTTGTTGAATATTTCGTGATCTGTTAATGTTATCGTGTTAATTTTTTTTAAACAGCTGTAATATTTGCCCTGTTTGTTTTTTGTGTACTATATTATCTTGTGATTCAACAACTGTATCATACTGTAATTACTTACGATTAGAGTAATCTGTAAATACTTAAGACTCATTTTAATTAGCATGCGTGTAAAGAATTGGAGGAATATATTCTGTGTTATGCTTTGAGTTTATTTCTGCACACAAACAGAAAAATTGTCGTATTATTAAATAGGTTAACAAACAGGATGTTTAAATACATTGATAAACTAAGAATGCACGTAAGTTAGTTAAGCGTATAACTATCTACTAAGTATATTGTGTAGTAGGTTTATTAAGGCAGTAACGTTGATGTGTGTTAGTGTGGGCTAATAAAAACCAAACTGGAATGCTACTCTTATGTATTTTACAATGTTTCATGTACTCAATAAGTGTAGTATTTATTTCGAATTAATGTTTTCCCATCTGGTAGCAAAATAGCATAGAATGTACGAAGACATGGATTTGTACGAATATACATCGCATCGCTAGTTGGAATATCAATAAACTATTCAAGGAACTTTCTATTATTGTGAATTTATTCCAATTTCAAAGTTTCTGCAAGATTACATTGAAATCGTAAATCCACAACAAAATGCATGGGTTCAATGAGCCGTGGCATGATAATTGTTTCCCGTGCTAGCTAAATTATAATTTTTAATTATTGAAATATGCTATAAATTAGAATAGTTAATAGTTTAAAGTTTACAACTAATTATGAAGGAATAAAGGAACGTCAAATATTTTTATGAAAAGAATTCAAAATCAATGTTAGTAAAAACAATTTTGAATTTATTCCTACTAGCTTGATGAAAACATAAACATGCCATAAGGAAAATAAGAAAGCTCCATTAGTTTTCAGTACATGCCAGTTTATTTCAATACACATTATTGCTATATAGTCAACAAAGAATCAGTCTTTGCCTCATATGTATTGAATTTGAATTGATAAGAACAGGTGGTTGCGAATCAAAAGATACGGAAATAACAAAGACACTTGACTTAATCATAGCTACCTGTCGCTTTCGTAATATCACAGGTTAGAAAACCGCTTGCTTCGTCACATTGTAAATTTCTTGGACTAGACACTAATTGGCAAATTTAAGTTAACGAATCTGACACCAACTTAGATTTAGATGACATGTCATTATCATTGCTGCTATTAAAATTGTGATTATCGATTTCACTCTCAACATCAACTATGGTTCTGAGGGCATCCGAATCATGTACTTCCAAAGTGGCATGAGTGCCATCATTAAAGGAAAAGGAGAGACCGCCGTCTATAACCAGACAAGCATCAAAACATCTTGATCTAACATCCAATCTTTTGGTAAGGCCTCTTGGACAAATTTCGTTTGCACATGGAAGCGTATAGGATGAAATTGGATCTCGAATAGTATACTGCATGAAGCCACTTTCAGGATTAAAGATGAGCTTACTGTTGTACATCGTGGTTATTCTATCAATGAGCAAATTATTTGTGGATCTGATCACTTTGTTTTGAGGTATTCCACTCAAAGCTATAGTCTGCTCATTTTCATCCTGCTCAATTATTTCAAACAGATCTTTGACCATGGATTTGGATATCTTGTTGATATTGTAGGACCAGGATGTCGAGCCCGTTCCAGTGGTCACGCACAATCCGGCATTCTTACTTTTAACCTTTTCCCCACCATCTACTCCCACTTCGATATAGGATACGCGAGCACTGACGCACTCTCCAAAATACACCTCATTTAAGGCCAAAACTGGAAGAACTCGGGTTCGTTGGGTTGCGCTGTTAGCAGGTGCTTCACAGGTACCAGCAGATTGGTGCTGCTCTTGAAGACAATCAAAGAATCGAAATTCTGGATGCGCCAATTGTTGATCGTGAAGCTCAACTNCAGCAGATTGGTGCTGCTCTTGAAGACAATCAAAGAATCGAAATTCTGGATGCGCCAATTGTTGATCGTGAAGCTCAACTGGAGGTTCAAAAACGCACTCCCCAGTTAGGGTTATCCTTATCCTGCGGCGGAATGTCCACAAGAACTTTCCTTCAAATAGTTTCCTTACTGCTTCTCTAACATTCACGGAGTATTTCTTGGGAAGACAAAGATAGCCTTCTGATCGGGTAGGATCCGTGTTGAAACCAATAACTGGTTTGTTCCGATCTTGAATTCTGTTGGCGGCCATGAGAAACGTTCCATCCCCTCCAGTGGTAACTATCACATCTGCCCAATCAATATTCTCTTGTGTGTAATTGAATCTGTTGACGAGACGCGTTTCCACACCAAATTCCTGGAAGCACTTGTGAACCCGACTTTCACATCCTTTGTGAATGTAGTGATGATAAAGGAGTGTGCTGTAGTCTGAACCGCGATGACGGAGAACTGATTCTAGCTCTCCATCACTTTGCTCCGGCTGGCGAAGCTTCTCAAACTCCAATCTCGAAAGCTTTGTCAGAATTAAAACACGTTTGGGCTGAAAAATTGTGTGCAACGAGCGTCTTGTCATGTGGAGCTGAGGAGTTGAAGCATATTTCATGAAGGGTGTACACAGAGAACATCCCATGTTTTCTTCTCTCCACCAAACAACGGTAGCTGGTGTTCGTGAGGCGGAGAAATTGGAACCTCATGTTGGCTCAAGCACCTTGCAGTGTTTGAATGACATGTGAACCTGGCCCGACGATTCTGAATTATTTGTGCACTGAAAATGATACAAAAAATTGTAGCCATTAATACATTTAACAATTAAGCATCCAAGCCAGCCTACGCTATGTTTGATTATGATTACGTAAAATATGTGGGTAGGTAAAGTCTTACGAAGAAGGTCGGTGTCGCTGTAGAATAGCCGCAACGTTTCACCAGATTTTGGCACCTTTAGAATTTTAAGCCCAGTTTTCACCAGGTGTCAGGCACTAGTTACACCTTTTACTTTTTGTTTTCACTTTCACCATTCACAAAAACTTTCTTTTCACCAGAATATACTTTACAGTTTGAGTTTCAAAAGTTTCATTTTAGGAAGAATAACAGACATTTTCACAGCAATGACATTGATCGGACGATGGACTAGATTTTTAGTTGCATTCATCATTTGGTTCACTAGTTCGAGGCTTACTAAAGCAGATTGCATTTGATAGTAACGTAAGTATACTTCTCAGCACAAATCTGTTTTACAATCCAAATATTATGCAACACAACAAATAATCTGTTTACAAATAATGTTGAATGTGTCAATACAAAATCTCGCTGAAGAATAAATATAATATTCTTGTCACTTGTGACTTGTTCTTTCTCAATAATATTTAATTGCACACGAAGATGAGGTGACCATCAACCGTGTAGTTCTAGCTCCGAATTGAAATAACTTGCGAGAAATTATAGCCAGTGTCCAGAGTTCAGATCCAGTCGAGTGCTGAATGTATTTGCAAGATACCCTTCTCATGTCCGTTATTAGCATTAGTAGTACGCGTAGCCTGATTTTTGCAAGCTCACCAGTCTTGAAAATGAATATTCGCTTACATCTGACTTCGATTTGAAGTTGTGTCGTCACAAGAGCATTTAGCTTAAAGGAAGATCAAATATGTAACCTGCTGGTTGCATTATATTACATGGGATGGGGTTTGG
>JAANSM010002448.1:0-15002 GCA_036850725.1 Orchesella villosa
AGTAGCAGGAAAAACTCTTTTTTCACACCACCAGCATCCTCAGCCTCCTCGTCTATGAATTTGACCTAATTATCGAAACCCATAACCTTTCACGTTATACCTAAGGCATTAACAATAACAAATAAAATAATTTTCTGATTAACTGTTAATATTGTGGGAGCAAACCTTAAGGGGTTTCTTAAGGTCATGTGTATTGAGTTGATAAATCTGGTTCATAACATCTTGGACGATACTATCTCTGGATACAGTGAGCGTAAGGTACTGGACCTCATTTGGGTCAACCATTTGAGGAAAAATAAAGAAACTCATAAGCTGTGTTTGGGCTTTCGACATTGCACTCTGCATTTGGAGGAGCTGGTCTGTTTGTAACAACAACGTTTTTGCTTGTGCATCGAATACAAAAGGAAAATCACAAAAAAACACCGCACGGCCTTGAGCTTTCCGCTGAAGCCAGTTGTAGTAATCCATTCGAATGTCAACCTGCAAATGAAGCATGTACATAAGTACCACCACCACCGCTTGTAAAGAGAATAATTACTAATAATAATCAGTTACCATTCAGTTGAAATACTTACTTTAGAGGTTAACTGGGGTATCGTAAACGTGTGATATGAAATGCGCATTCGACTCTTATTCATACTATTGAGAAGTGATAAGAAGTTGAGGCATATCCGAAGGCCATTATCCCTCTACATAATAAAATTTGGATGTTATCACTCAGACTAAGTACTTACTCATAAAAATTATGCTTTAAGCGTATAGGTTTAACCTGCTGCTGACTCTGAGACGTGTTATCAAGGACGGAAATGACTGTCTTTTTATAAACTGAAATAATCCTAAGTAGATGTTCTATCGGCGAGTGATACAACCAACGGGTGACAACAGAGACTAACTGTGGGGCTAGAGACTGAAGACGATCTGCATAGATTATGGGTAACATCGTACTGCTTCCCGAGTAGAAGTTCGGAATCAAAGGCAACAAAACGTAAACACGCAAAATTTCAACGTGTTTTAATTGATGAGGTAATTTTGGGAGCATTTCCATGTATAGTTGTTGCTCAATAAGTTCCCTCAAACCCTCGGCTTTAATCGATGAAAGTTTAGAAACAACTGACTCAGCCTACAAGCAATTAAAAATGTTATATATCTTTATTTTAATGAGCAATCCTGACGGTAGCGTTTTATAGATACCAGTGATACACTTACTAAATCAAGATCCACTCCCATATTTTTCCAAGTACACGGTGCATGCTCCCTGTCAGGCAAAAGAAAAGATGCGTTCCAACAAGCTGGCGATGCGAATAGAATTTCAGTCTGGAAAGTAAAAAAAAAGATTTTGCTCAATCCACATCATCGACGACTTTCGTCCGCAATCTCAATGCTCCATAATATATAATCCAATGTAGGGTAATAATATACCAAAGTCATAATATCCTGATCAACAGGTTCACTAGATGAACACATCTGAGTAACGAAGTCATCTGTAATTGTGATGATTGGTTTCTCAGTCGCAGATTCACGGTAATCAACGCTAAGAGCAGGTTGAGCATTAGGCACCGACGTTTCAAAAGCATTCACTTCCACAGGATCCACTAGAACTATACTATGATCACCACCCGCATATATACTATTCACTATGCAGCTCAATGCTTTTACCTGAAGGAAATTAGGAAGGCAATGACAAATTTGTACTACACACTAATATCCTCGTAGACATGGGTTTTCATAGCAAAACTTACATGAAACGGTGTATTCCTATTTCCTCCAGAGATTCCTAATTGTCCACTGGAGTTCAGTCCGAATGTGTAAAGTTTGTCATTTGTCCAGCACAAGGTATGGCACCGACCACAAGCCACTTGGGTGACCACTTTGCCAAACTCTAATATTTTTCTAGGAAGGACCTCATTTGACGACGTACCATGACCCAACTGACCATATGTACCATGACCAGCTGAGAACAATCCACCGTCCTAATTAGAAAATAAATGTTGATCATACAGAAAAACTGCACAGAAACTTTACTGACAAAAAGTGTTCTGTCAAGTTTTACCTGAGTCAAGAAGGCTGTATGGTCTGCGCCAGCAGTTATGTATGTAACACCAATTGATCTTAGGGTAGCTAGTTGGGTAGGTTGGCACTTGTCGTCTGTATCACCTACGCCCAGTTGACCTGAATTATTTTTCCCCCAACCTTGAAAGCACAATATGCATTCTTAATACTGTTAATAACTTCAACATTTCTGCTGCCAATGAAGTTGACAATTAAATCAGATCGATTCGAATTTCGAGACTTACCAAATACGGATCCTGACACACTTAACGCAAACGAGTGAAAACCGCCTGTCAAATTTAAAAAAAGAATCTTCTTCGTTAAATCTAAATTCTAAGCCCCAAAATATTTAACTTTGAAGGTTCAAAATACAAATGTAAATGTACCCGCAGTCACCATAATTGTCGGGAGCCCAACTAAAAGTTCTACTAGACAAAATTTGGTTTGATTTGGTCCGTTGGCATAACCTAGACCTAGCTGCCCATCTGCAAGATAATAACATAAACACAGCATGTTAGTATTTACTACTTTATAAAAACTATAAGGGATAAATATTGAGATATCATAATTCAAAGATAAAGATAGCATACATTATATCATAATTTTTACGTACGACTATTGGAACCACATGTATAAATTTCTCCTGAGTTAGTGAGCACCACTGAATGAAAGAAACCAGCTGCAGCTTGCACTACTGTTTTCGTCGCCATCGACTTAACTATTTTCGGCCTGTTGACCAGTTTGTCGTCTGAAGTTTCCAGCTGTTGTCCCAATTGCCCATGACTATTAGAACCCCAGCTATATTGAAGGAACACACGAATTAAAGTAACTTAATTTTATAGTCATCAAAGCATTTTTTACTAGAGAATCAAAACTTCAATAGTAATACATTTAATAGTAAAACATTAAACTTGAGCTTCACCTGAATAAGGTTCCCCAGCTATCAATAGCCAAGTTGTGTGCATAACCGGCGCTAACTGAAACAATTTGACGCCCCGACAATCCCTCCACTTGTTCTGGTCTGGTCCGACACTTATTATGTCCAAGTTGGCCATGGTCGTTACAGCCACAACTATTCAACACAATACATCACCATTCACCATTAGTTTNGGCGCTAACTGAAACAATTTGACGCCCCGACAATCCCTCCACTTGTTCTGGTCTGGTCCGACACTTATTATGTCCAAGTTGGCCATGGTCGTTACAGCCACAACTATTCAACACAATACATCACCATTCACCATTAGTTTATATGAAATAATAAAATAGTATTCCAAGATGTGATGGATCGTTACCTCCAAAGGGTTCCGTCTTCCAATATAAAGACGGTGTGGGATTCTCCACAAGCTACTGATTTAATTTTTCTTGTAAACTTTATTTTAGTCGGTGTATCCACACTATCTTCTTCAATACCCCCCAATCCAAGTTCCCCGTTAACAGTGCTACCCCAGCCAAGAATGCATTTTCTTGTGGGGGAGTTTGCTTCATCGGAATCGGTGTCCGATTGCTGCTGTTGCTCCAACTCTGACTGTGAGCTTTTCAAAATGTGATTTTCTGAGGTGTCCATCATTTCCTGTGACTCCATTTCGTATTAAACTCTCCACTATATACTCGCAACCGATGACAACCTCATTCCAGTCGTCGTTGGAGAAAGCCGATTCGGCCTGGATTCGATAGCGTGATAAATGGGATGACTATAATGATTCCTGCTCCTTTCTAAGTGATTTGCATCGTTAAAAAAAGATAAAAATTATTAGTCAAGCTGATAGAGACTATTTGACAAACATGACGCATCCTTAGTTGTTGATTTATTCACATGCCATTTTAGTATAAAATCATCCAATCTACTTGCCTATACTATATTGCTACAGTATGCATGAAGATGAAGAATGATAGAGACAAATGACTCAAGGAACGCGATGCTTTTCTTATAAATTTCGCAGTAGTTTCTGCACGGTTTCAATCAAAACTATGGGAACTTTAGGCATTCATATGGTCTGTCGTGACCCTAGCTGCTCATCTTTTAGTTGGATGGTCAATAAGATGTCAATAATCAATACCTAATTTCCCTAACTAAGTTAGCTACACTGATCATTCTTACTTTCAACTTTACTTTACAATTTAGTTACTACAATTAACAATGAATAGTGATTCCCACAGACTAACAACGTCTGCCTCCAGATGCCAGACTCTGCTCTGCTTAATTTCAATGTTCCAATCAAATCACCTACATATGACATTAAATCGTAATTTATAAGATTAAATGATCTACTATCACAAATCTCGAACCCACCTACTGAATGATTGAAAATTTCAGAGGAATGAGTTGTTTCACGTAGAGCGTTAGAACGTTATCCACTACACGTGCATTGCCATCATCTATGAGTGACGAGTGCTTTCACGAGTATGACCGGTGACAAGATACACACAAGAAGACTGAAAACAGACAGCAGTGACAAGATATTACTAATTAATTTTCCTTTCCGTCGATGTCATCTGCAAAGTATTAGTTTCTCAGTTTCGCTTTCATATTCACCCATCATCCTGTTTAACTGGAATGTTCTCCCAACACCTAACTCCACCATCCACACTTAACACTTAAATTTTACTCCAATCAGTCACCCCAAATCAATCAACTTTTAAACCCACAACTCAAGATGAGTCCAGAGATCTTTCAAAATATGTGTGTGATGTGTACAGTAAACAAAGACACTCACGAAACTATGAACAATGGCTATTGTGGTGCCTTATGATGCTGTTGACAGTAAATACAGTTGAGCTTGATTGAGGGTTACGTTGCAGGCAACTCTATTTTTTAAGTGATTGTCAAAACCTTTACAATCAACATTAAAACTTGTCACTGTTTACTCATTTTATTTTGCAAATGTAAAAGAGGACTACTTACAAAATACAAACAAATAACAAATATCCAGTAAACACATACAACATCCGAGAATAAAGAACAACAAGAAGAAATTACAGATGAGTTTTGTGTACTTTACTTTTACACATTTACTTTTTTTATGTACATATATAAATTACAATGCATTTTTATATATCCCTAACATACAAAAAAGCAAAGTCGGATTGGAAGACTCTCGGACCAGACACTCTAGACTCTATACACAGGCTGCTGGAATATTCTCTTTATAACTCCCTCACTCTATTTTCCTCTTTTTTATGAAATTGCATAAGCATTTTTTAGAGCATCGTCTCGTCGTTTGGAAAAAGGAAACTTCTAACAACAAAATCAAGCAATAGAGAAAAAAAACCTTTTCTACTAGTGACTAGCTCCTAAAGATATGTATTAGTATTGTTGGCTTGTTGTTTCCTTCAAAAGAACTTTTTATAAGAAAAAATTAAATTGCGAAATTATCAAGCTATAACCTCGTTTCCCATAAGATTAATAGTCGGATATAGATTAAAGATTAGATTGTTTAGAGTCTAACCGAAATATACAGTAGTTAGTGATGTATTTTTTGTTACAATAATAATATCTGCGATGATAAGCCTTAGGTATATATACGAATATAATATGAATGTTGAATGTGTGATATTGATATTGCATATGAAGAATGGATATTGTGCGTGGTGGATTGATTTGATAGGTACATATTTTGGATTGGATTAGATGGAAGGATTTTTGGGAAGGATAAAGTTAGAAGAAAGTTTAAAATTTCATTTCGTAAAAAATTACAACAATTACCCGTTTATTTCCAGTCCATTCGGCTCTATAGAATAGCTGGATTATATTGGTCCGAAATAAGGTATTTAACACTTGTCGAAAACATTAATATGCAAAAAGATGTTTCTAATCGGAACGGATGTTTAGATTTCTTGTTTACTGAATTATGCATTTAGTATGGGATATGTGAATGAGTAAAAATGTGTTGAAAAAACGAGAGACTTCACGTTTTCTGTTTTCATGATATTGATATGTTACCTTGAAATATCATTTGCATATCATATTTTGCATTTGCATGAAATGGATCTCCGACATAGTGATACAGCGTTTTAAAAAACAGTATCAACTGAGACTGGGAATAAAGATAAGCGTCATTGCATTTTACTCAACATGAACTGAATTACATGATTATTATCATTATCATTTTGGGGAAACGTAGTCCAAGTGTTCAAGTCTAATGATGAATGCGGTAGTCGATGTGTAGTACACAAATAATCATTACAAAGATAGGAAAGATTGGAGATTAGATTAAAGTCCACCATTACAAGACCTTTACATATATACGTAAGTTCAGGTTATCGAAGCTGGAATTGTTTGACCATTCGTCATTTCATTGCTCTACAATTCTACATATAATATTTTCAGTTGCATGAATCTGATGTTAAATGTTTACTCTCGGGACTGGGACGCTACTTCCACTTCCCAAGGTGTTCATAAGGTCATGGTTCTACTTGTACGCTTACCTGGCCGTAAACTCACAAATTATTCATGGAATTTTATAGTGCTGCGAAGGGGATTAAGTATTTCTATCTTTTTACTAAAGAAGAGATATTAATCTTATTACGGGATAATGTAGGAATTGGGGCATCGTTAGACTATATTTAAGAAAGACTTTTTTCCAGTAAGCACTATCGGCATTTAAAAAGGTATCTATTTTTCGATTTTTAAGAAAACAAGAATTAGCAATTGGAGTTAGATCATTCGGCATCATTTTTTACAAAAAAATGTGTCGTGTATTGTTTATACAATATAAGTACATTCCAAGACCGAATGCATATAACTGAAGTTGACCGACAATTGCCTCATTACTCCCTTTAAAAAATTCTTACAAACATGCGACATTTTCATTTATTTGTGTGCGTGTGTAGTTGCTGAAAGTTTCAAGAAAGTAATGACCCGGCATACATTGATCCGATACAGATAAGAATTTGCTTTGCATTCTGATTCCGATTTCCGACCCAGTACGTATTGTATATTTTTTGTTTAAGTAAATTATTAGTATATAATCCCCAATCACGTGCAAAACTGTCATATAAGAAACTACGTGATAGACCTGAAACAAAGTCTTCTGGAAGTTTAGATTCAATCCATACATATACTACTTTCAAATGATTTTCTAGTTTCGTGTAACATGTGCCGATCCGTCTAGCGTCTGTACTCTGTACCCTCTTCATATTCATATTATCGGATCATGAAAATTCCATATCTATCTTAATTTCATATACTTCTACTACGTACGTAAGTAATGTCCTCACATACTATATGTATGGAGATAAGAATTAATATACAAGAATCATAAGAACGTCAGAACTGAAAGCTTAATACCACATGTATACATGGGCTTTTGATAAGAAGGTATGGCCCCAAATCCTAATTACAATTCCCAAAAGTAAACTGGTGTTTGGTGCTCTTATTGAAATGCTTCAGCTACAAAAGTACTATACGCAATATATGATGTGATATTAGGTTTGCTTTTCAATAAAAAGCAAGGTATATTCCAATCCAACATACATTTAGATATTCAAGTACTCTATAAGTCAGTCGACCTTTAGGCAGGTAAGTTCCGAAATATACCGCAATTTGCATTTTCCCATTTTCCTCGTACTCAAAATTCCATACTGAATATTATTACTTTAGTTTTTCTTAACATAATATCTGAGTACATGACGTAGCCTAGCCAAGGTAAAATATATTTGTTAGCATTTTACCTTTCTATCTTTTATGAATGTATAATCTAGTATATGTGTTCCATGATCCAGTTAACGAGTTTACGTGCATGCATTGATATGAGGGAGAAATTAAGGAATAACCCATCAGATCAGGAAAGCTTCTCGACATAACAGAAACCAAAAACCTACTTATCGTTTTCATTTATTAGTTAAGTGCGGTATGTACTGTACATTGTACAGTAGAAGCAAAAAGTCAGCATCATATTCATATACGTAGTAAACTGTAGTCCACGTCGAACTACAGAACTACACGTTGGTACCTCATACAAGAATTACATGTTCTTACTGATCTACTCGGAATATATACTCGGATAGGATGATAGGACTCACACGTAGAAGTCACTAGTACAGAAAAGTGCTGATGAATGAATGATGAAACTCTATCCCATAAGCATACGTACATTATACACATATGATTAAGAGGAATCTCGTTTTGCACCATATCACGTCAATATGATGTATGTACGACTCACATTTCATCCATTCGTAGTAATAATCTTGTATTCTATCTAAATGTAAATATCATATTCATTTTTAACCATCTTTTTCTCAAAGGAAAATGACTTGTTAAAGTTGCAACACGACAAGTAGCCAGCATATAACCTTAACTGGTCCAAAATCCAATGCCTTTAGGTTTTCCTCACTTTTGGAAGCTAAGTTTTTCAGATCAAAAGAAAAAGGGTATGGAGTTGTGAAAGATGCATTTAAATTATTAACTGTGCTAATCATAAAACATAAAAGGTTTCCAATGCCTTTTTGGTACAACCTGCTAAAACACATTTTTATGCTCTTTGACTGAGCTAATTTTGTGTAGAGAGTACACTCCTTTCTTATATTGATGGTGATGTTACATGAGGTTCCTGTTATGTGCTAAAAACTTTGTCACAAAAAGGTATGCCCTCTTAATTCATTAAAATATTGATTAATAGCATCTGTGTCATTTACACGTAATGTTGCATTCTGCGCAGTGATCAATTGTTCTAATGCCAAAAATTCTAGTTTTATAGCGTACTAAATTGTTTAACGATTTAGCGATTATATTCAAGGTGAAATAAATAATGTTCGGATATTAATATAACTAGTATGTTAGACGTAAGACTTTGTTACATAAAAAGTTTTTGAAATATTATTAATTTGTTAGCAGCTTAAAAGAGTAACTCATTTTTGAGAGAACATTTAATTTAGGACTTGCAATTTTTTAAAGTGGCCAAGGTTTTAAGGTGTGGCGAATGAACTTAAGTTTATAGTTAGTATTCTTTTGTATATTTGTAGAAGGAGCATCTTTGATTTTCATATGGGAAAAATAGTGAATCATAGCGGTTATGACTTGACATTTTGGCTCTTATAAGAAGGAATCTGTCAGTAAAGTGTAAATATTCAAGTTATGCCGATTCGATACCCTTTGATGTTAAATGCAATGTGTAAGTTGTTTGTCTGTATGTATCTGAACTAAATTGTCTGTTCTGTTTTGTATTGTTTTATAGGTACATCTAAAAATAGAATTCTGAGAGCAAGGCAAAAGCACAAGCTTTAAAGTAAACCAACTGCAACTGAAGAAACTGCAAGGCTAGTCAAAAGGAACGGGAGGTGTGGATGTGGAAGACTACTCTGGATATAGTGTACAAACGGAAGATTCGTACACAGATGATAGATTGCGGATTTCCTCATCCTGTAAACGTGAAACGAGTTGGTAGGGTTGCAGCTTTTTCGTAAGGAATGATTGAGTGACAATCTTTTGGAAGCTTGAATGCCTTTGGAAGTGTATTGGAAGTTTACTAGTGGTTCACTGGTCTCACGTAATGAGAGTGAATGAACGTCGTGACAACTGCGCCATTAGTTTTGTTAGTTTTCTGTAATTATTAATCACCAAATTGGACTAATAATTGGAAGTTTACTAGTGGTTCACTGGTCTCACGTAATGAGAGTGAATGAACGTCGTGACAACTGCGCCATTAGTTTTGTTAGTTTTCTGTAATTATTAATTGCCAAATTGGACTAATAAGTTTGGAGAAAGTTGGATGAAGGATGGAGCAATTTAGTATTTACGTTTTAAAAAAGTGCACAATTCAGTAGAATCTAAACAAGGATATTAAATTAACATTCTATTTAGGCAGTTAAGTTTTTGTTTGTGTACCGTAGTTGGTAGTGGATAGGCATTAAGGTTTGTTAGAATAATTACGTATTCAAGAACTTAATATATTCGCCATCCGTAATGATGGAAGGGAATAAAGACGAAGCCTATCGCTGTATTGACTTGGCGGAGCAGAGTTTCAATGCAGGCGATAGGGCAAAGGCGGAGCGGTTACTGAAGAAGGCGGAGAAACTGTATCCTACACAAAAAGCGAAGGGTAAACTCAGATTAATTTATTCAACCTTCAATTTAATTTGGTTTCCAGTTATTCATTGAAATTTTTTACACTCCCGTAGACTTGCTTTCCTTGCTCAGTAAGTTAGGAGAGTCAACTGCCAGTGGAGAAAGTTCGGCAAGACGAAGAAGTAGCGTTCCCAATCCAGCTGGTAACTCTTCAAGGAGGGAAAGTGAGCCATCGGCAGCATCGGGTACCAAATCTAGTGCTAGTGGTCCAGAGTTTACTCAAGATCAAACGGACGCTGTTAAAAAGTATGTTGGAAATACAGCGTAGTAATTTAAATTGTAAATTACATTATATAATGGGATAATTTTTCTTTTATAGGATCAAAACATCTAAAGACTATTACGAAATCTTGGGAGTTGCAAAAGATGCGACAGACACGGATTTAAAGAAAGCTTACAGGAAACTGGCACTCCAGTTTCACCCTGACAAAAACAAAACACCAGGAGCCGGAGAAGCCTTTAAAGCGATTGGAAATGCCTTTGCAATTTTAAGTGATCCAGAAAAGAGGAAACAATATGATCTCTATGGGTCTGAGTCCCCGCAGTCATCCTCCTCGTCTCATAGACAGTCCCAGTACTCGTACACTCGTGGTTTTGAAAGTATGCACTTACTAAATCTAAACATATAATCATCTAATTGAAGATTTAAGACGATCTTGCTAAATTGCGTTATTGCTGCGTTTCAGGTGAAATGACAGCGGAAGACTTGTTTAACATGTTCTTTGGTGGTGGATTCCCGTCGGGAACCGTTTACACAACTAGTGGAGGTCGGAGAACACGTTACTACTATCATTCCCAGCAGCAAGAAGGTGGTCAAGGTCAAACTGAAGGGAATAATGTCACAGTTGCTCTTCAGATTCTTCCTATCCTCTTCTTTATACTTGTCACGCTTGTCTCATCGTTCTTCGTTTCAGATCCTACGTACTCCTTGACAAGAACACAAAAGTATGAACTTATATATGCCACGAACAAATCATCTTCTACAATTATGTCGTAGGAATGTATTCCATTATTGATTCTGTATTTTCCTTTAAACAGGTATAACGTGAAAAGAACAACAGCAGACCTAGAGGTGCCATACTATGTTAAAGAAACGTTCACCAATGATTTTCAAGGGAACCTTCGTCGAATGGAATCTGCGATTGAAGAAGAATACATAACGAATCTTCGAAACGAGTGTTATAAGCAAAGAAATTACAAGGTTCGTCTTTTTCAAGGATATTTTATTCTATTGTTTGCTTGTTTTTTTCGAAAGTTGATTACATTTCAAATCTTTGAACAGGAACATATGATATGGAGGGCAAAAAATTTCGGAGACGATGATATGCAGCGCCAAGCTCGAGAAATGACTCTACCCTCTTGTGATGCATTACACACGCTACGTCAACGAAGTCGTTATGGCTAGATTTCAATTAATGTCAGATTTTCAAGTTTTTCATCTCATAGAACTGTATCCCTTCGTATCCTTTACGGGTACCAACTTCAGCTGTTGTACATGTAAAGAACATATATTATGAATGTAAATATAGTTGTATCATATTCATAGATTATTATTTAAAAGCTGACATCGTTCCTTATTCCGTCTTGGACTGCGAAATCCTCCACTTGATTTATAGCACCAGATTTATACTACCAAACAATGAACAACTTTTGAATGACGCTGTGCAATACTTTTGTAAAGATATTTTTCAAGGTTTATTCTCACTAAAGATTTAATCAGGAACTACGAACACTAACTGAAAAAAGTTGGAGGAAATAGGTGACGAAGAACTTGTTCGACTCGATTATATAGTGAGGAACAGAGTTGACGCTTGACCATTTGATCGTTTACATTCAGTTTTACGAACCATCAACTGTGTTGGTGCATCCTACTTTTCGTATTAACGTTTGTGATATAATAAGCGTTGTATCATGGACTGACCACAACTTGTTACAGTTCAACATTCGTGAAGCTAACAAGAAAGATGCTAATTTGACAATATAGTTTTTAGTTCTTGTTTTCACAGTTTTATGCAAGACGTTGCCTGTTGCAATTTGTTTTTTTTGCTGGTGCTACTTTTAACTTTACAAGTTTATAAACATCGAGGTAGCTATGCTTTTTATAATTGGTTGTGATCCATTTTAATTCCAAATTAAATCTGGCATTTTAGGGGGCTACTGTACTACCTAGTCTCAGTCAATATATCCTTACTAGGTTTTATATTGCACATGTAAACTATAAGGAGTGAAAGCATCTTCCGTGATGCAGCAACGACACAGTGCCCATTTTCTCCTAATATTTATAAATGTAGGGCTAGAGTTAGAGTAGTAGATAGCAGGACGTTTCCCTGAATATGAGTTTTTTATAGAAACGCGATGTACACGTATTAACATCTGAATACTATATTAACTAGCGATAAGATATCAAACGTAATAATAATATATTGATGTATGAAATTTCACAATACTTAATACTATAGTTTAATGTTTAAGTTACATGATATTTACCCCTGCAACATAAAACCAAAAAGTCTGGGCTTATGAAAGATCGTGATTGTGTGTTTAACGTGAACTATCAATTTTTTACGATCACCTCTAGATAAGGAGGAGAAAGCAAATGATGAATGACGGAATGGGGATGAGGTTCGTGAGTCAGAAAATAATGTTATACTTTACAAAACACATCCCGCTGTAATTTGCATCTCATCCAAAACGAATGACAATCTTGTTGTTGATCGTTTCAATGAATCCGAATAAAAATCAAGAAATAAATCGTTCTCAAAAAGTATTTTTCTTTCTGATTTTAGTTCATATATGAATGCAATGAGCAACAGTAAATAATGATGGGAGGGACATTGTCGTAATCGGCATTTTCACTGTAAAATCCGACCAACATGTTATTTTTATTGTTTTCCACAATTCTCATCATCATATACTTTACAGAGAGCAACAAAAAGAGATTCGAAAAGAGAAAGTTATGTTATACGTTTTGTTTTGTTGTGGATACTTTATATGTATTAAACTATCATCATCATCATCAATATTTTTTTTCTGTACCATCATCATCATCTACGTATTTATTTTTTCTTCTCATCATCACGATATTCCTATCTTTTTGTTTCTTCTTTATCTGTATCGTATGTATGTTATTGTTAAAATCGTCAGGATTAAACTGTATTTACAACAAAAAACAATAGAATAACAACGACGAGAGCATATTCAAATAAAAATTATTATTATTGCTTTTGTGCTTTCTGATTATTCTGATTATGGCTGCATCAGAGAAACTTCCTTGCTGCTGGATAGGATTCGTTTCAGTAATTATTTTTTTAGCATTTCGAATATTCTTCTCTGCTATAAAAGGCTAATAAAAGTTGATTAGCAATAATAACAATTATTATTCTATATTTTTAAAGTTAAAGACTATATATATAGTATTCATAAGTATACCTAGTATATACCACTTTTCGCTTTTATTAAGCCAATTAAAAAGTTAATATTTTCGGAATTTTCTCAAAACATATCTCAGTTATTTTCTTAGAAGAAAGTAACCTAAAATGCAGTAATATAGACACAGTACATATTCCCCTAAAAAAAGCTGTCATTCGAAATCATCTCTGCAGATAAAGATAATTCAGTATATTTCTTTCATTGCAAAAGAAAATTGAAACCCTTTCTATCCTTTACTTTGAAGACAACTCGCTGCTCAGCAATTTTTATAGTTACAAACAAAACTTTAAATGAAGAAAGGAAGAAAGAAAATAGTTATGTGTGGGCCCAATCCAACGACATTGATTGTAGTGAACAAAAGTTTGTATGTGAATAGTACACTCCTGTTCTTTTTGTCCGTTTGTAGTGTATTCCTGTTGATATTTAGCGATAGCCACAAAGGTTAATGAGATATTATACAAGATTTTTCAAATAAGTTTATTTCTCTTTCTTTTTCTCCGGAGAAAAATGTTTAGACGTGTTTTCTTGGATGCTTTTTTAGTTATATTGAAAATTTATACATATTTTTTCTGTATTAATTATTTTATTCATATTTATATATAAATACACCGAAGAGAAAAGGAGGTTGTTTTTTCGTTCAAAAAAAAACTGGAGAGAGAAAGTTGATAGGAAATTGTAACGCGTTTAAGCGGCAGCCTCGACCTCTCCTCCCTTCTCCTTGCCCTTGGACCAATCGGGCTTCTCCTTGCCATCCTTATCTTTGCTCTCCTCATCCATGGTGAACTCCTTCTTTTTCACTTGCTTCAGTTGGTTACGGAAGTTGAACTCAGCAGCCTTCTTCTGGAGCTTGGCGAACTTGTTCTCGTACTTGGAAACCTTCTTCAGGGTTGGCTTCACGCTAAGATTCAAGTAAACAGGTAAAATTTAACATCTCATCCTTTCTTCATGTAATAAGGGTTAACCAACAATGAACAATCAGCGAAAACTTACAATTTGCCACGCAAGTCATTGACCTGGATGTTGAGCTCGTTGATCTAGATGAGGAAAGAGTTGGTAAGAAAACACAAAATATTAATTAAGAACGTCCATACCATCTTCCTTTATCATTGGATTCAAAACACGGACATAAAAGCCAGGCATGCAAATATTCTACTGGGAGTGGTGAAAGCATTTAAGAAAATGGTTTTAACTTTCTCTTGTTTATAAGCTAAAACTTCAACATAATTTGTATACAAACTTTGCTTTTATACGTTTTATTTGAAATAAGCTATCAAATCTGTTCAACAATTTTCTTTCAAAACGCTTTCTCCACTTCCCTTGTGAAGCATGAATGATAAGGTAAACGTATAGTATGAGAAAAAGTAAGATATTTACATTATTTACAAAGCGGGGTAAATTGGAAGCGATTGTGTACATAATTATTTTCATACCAAATTTTATACACGTAATCTGATTG
>JAANSM010002449.1:0-14990 GCA_036850725.1 Orchesella villosa
ATACTTTTATATAATATGCATACTGCACACAACATGACATGACACGATTCCTTTTATTTTCCTCCATAATTTGAGTCCGTTTACATTCAACATTCAACTTAATGCCAAAGGTTTTAATGACAACCTATCTCTCTGTGAGCCCTGTTTATTTTCACGCTGAAAGCAAGAGATCATTGTTTTTGAGCAGTATCATTTGACCCGATGGCGATGATGATGGAGGTGACACTGCCACGGTGGCATGGTGTGACGGTCGGTATCACACAAAAATTGATGGCAAAAAGTCCTTGTCCAATTTTTCACGCATTTCAAAAGACCATTTTTGAAACTATTTGATTACACCATTGCATTATAAACACAACTCAATTTGAGCTCTCTATAACTACCTCTCTTTCAGTGCAAATTGACAGTCCGCACACAAAACGAAGTAAGTATGTGATGACGCGACGACAACGACAATGGTATGACATGGTGGTGAAGGTTAAGTGATTTCACGCATGCAAATTACCACACCATTTTCTGCTCATTGTCTCCGATTGTCACCTTCCTGTTCTGTTTGGATATAAAAAAATAAAAATGTACTCACAAGTACTCACAACACAATTGTAATTGCTTACATATCAAAAATAATAGGAGGGAAGGTGATTACCTCCGCTAATTGTTGAGTAAACAGCTAAAAGCGGAAACAAGAAAAACAAGACAACTGTAAATGTTTGTTAAGTCAATTAACCTTAACTGTCATGTAGTCAAGAGGGAGCGAGAGAGAGAGATGTTGCATTTAAAAATATGTCTCTTTTAAGCAAGTCACATGAAGTGAATGACAATTTCTCAGTGGCATGAGTTTTCCATTTGTATCTGGAGGGGATATGTATAGCAACGTGGCAGACTTGAAGAAACGTTTTTATTCACGTTTTAATGGTATATGATAAAGGGGGTTTATCTTATTTTTGGCTTCTAGTCACTATGTAAGTTAGGTTGGTGATCAGGAGAGAAAAATTGCTGACAAAACTAAAATTTCACGCTGACATGAATAAAAATAATGAAGGTAGGTTAACATGTTTAGCCTTGTCAGGAGGGCTCTTATAGGGGAGTGATTAGAGTATTTTATCTGTCAGTAGTATGTGTCGTTGGCTGGAATTAGAAATTGAGGAACGATTCCTGAATGGTTGTGCATGATTAGACACAATTTTGTGACAGAGACAGAAGTGTCAATTGAAATGTATATGTGTAAGCTGTTGATCACTTACAGCGACACGAGGAGACATGAAATAAAAGGTTTCAACAGACCTAATACAATATATAATTATTTTTAGTGGCAAAGAATCCTCAGGCTTGGCCTGGCCTAATGAC
Source organism: Orchesella villosa (assembly GCA_036850725.1). Taxonomy (NCBI): domain Eukaryota; kingdom Metazoa; phylum Arthropoda; class Collembola; order Entomobryomorpha; family Orchesellidae; genus Orchesella; species Orchesella villosa. The sequence continues at coordinate 1,348 of JAANSM010002449.1, forward strand.
ACGATTGTCCAATGATACTTGATATATAAGAACTTTTTAATGAAACTGACAACCAAAATAAACGATGTTTTTGGTGGTTTTCATTTTAGCACGTATGACTTTGCACAAGATGGTTTTAAAGCGGCGTCAACAAACGGTGGAATTTGCCTAGCCTCTGGGGTCCGTGGTGGGGTCGACTGGACGAGAAAATTAGCCTTCCGATACCGACGCATTAAGGAAGTCTATAATCATCATAGAACTAATGTATCTGGTAAGTGACTTTCTTTTTTTAAAGAAATCTATTTGCAACAGTAATTGTCCTTTTATACGAAAAATTATTTTCTTTTATTTGATAGGTATGCTACCCCATGCAGCAAGGGAACAATGGCTCAATCTCAGGAATGAAATTGAAGCAATCACAGACAACTGGGCGTCATCTCACGTTGGAGTGTTTATCCCTAATCAATTCCAGGTAATCCGACACGACATCATTATCGTTGCGCTTTAAAAATATAGAAGAATTATATTTGATACACTTTATGCAACCAAGCTAGAGCCAGTTATTATCTGAGACTATTTTTCATTTCTAAACTTACTAATCTGTAAGATCAAAGTTTAATATTGAGCAAGGTGCGTTAAACTTATAATTTTTTCTTATATATCTTGCCTCACAGACCCAATTGTGTGAATGTGCTGGTGACGACGACCCAACTGGTTCCTGCTCTGGCCAAAGTCCTTCTGTATGGGCTGGGCACCAGTGTTCCCCATTGAGAACATTTACTCGGCTACCAAAACAGGTAATTTGCAAAAAAAAATATTTTTTATTCTAAATTTAGAAGTAGCAACTTTACACTTGCATCTACAATTACAATTACCCTGCAGGCGCATGCTGCAATAATAAGTAGGGCATAAATATGATCTACATACGTCAAGGTAAGAGCCATAAGTTATGTTCCATGAAACTTGTTTTGACTCCAAAATCTGTTCTATGCATGCGAAACTGCGAAAGGTGCATTGTTTTCCAAGCAATGACACACACCCTGTTGGCAATAGGCTGTTGCTACTTCAAAGCTATCAATCACCAAACGACAAGGAATTGTCTGTCGAACAGGAAAAGTACAGGATCAGTTGCAGTGTGTTACATAATCTATTTTTTGTCTTCAACTTTCATAAGAAAGTTTTGACATTTGAGCATTTGTCTGACCATTGACCATCATCATGCAACACACAAATAAAAAAAATATCACTGCAATTTTATTATTTGCACTCTGCTTCAGAAGATATCACATCGATTTAAACAACATGTAATGTGACGTCTTCCTGTATGCGACAAGACAAGGGATATATTTTGATGCATCTACATATATTAGTCTTTCAAGCGCATTATGAAAATAGATTGACATCAAAACGAACACGTTAAACATGACATGCAACTGAAATACTATAATTCAATCACATTCAAGAGAGAGAGAGAGAGATAAAAAAGGAATGGGATCCCCTAAAAGAATTCTCTCGCTCTCCTATCATTGATGAAAGGAACAAGAACGGAAAAACTCGTTTATTTTTGTTGTTGATGCTGATGATGATGAGGAAGTGCAGCAGGGTGACTTGTTATATGTCTAGCATTGCATAATTGGAGAAGAGTAGAACACATCTCAAATAAATGTTTTTGGCCATAAATGAATCACAATCATATTTCACACGATCTTACAACCTCTCCTCTTCTTTACAAAAAGCAAAATTGCTCACCTTTCTCTCAAAAAAGTTGTTTTCAATCTAGCTTTTTATTAAGCGTCTCGGCAAGCTCGACTCGATTATGTGTCTCCTCTCTTAGTTTAATGGAAATTTTCTTTGATTTTATGAGGAAAGGGAACGAATTTTGTGTATGATCGCTTTTTGTATAAGACAAATATGGTTCCCAGCTAGATGATTATATGAAAACTGGCAAAAACGTAATAATATTTGACAACATAAAATCAAGCACGGTTACGTTTCCGTCTACTTCCTTCACCCATCTCTCTTCTAAAAAAATATTCATTATCATCATCAGTTTCAGGTAGTCCTTGATAATTCTGATACGTAAACAAAATATATGACTCTATATATACGCAGTAGGCCAACTGGTGCCTGGAAGTTTTTGGTTGCCCGAGGTCTTCCGTGTTTTTCCATGAACTTTTATTATTATTTCTAATTTTATATTCCCATAAAAAGTTGTAGGTGGCTGTTGTAAATACAAAATACGTTAGAAGGAAAATTTATGTCGAATCATCATCGTCAATTATAATTTGCATATCATTACAAGTGCCAGTTGTAATCGGTAGTTGTTGGCTGCAATCACATTTTTGATAGGCATCTGTATATGTAATTATCTACCAATTATCACATGTGTATATTGTACTTTTTTACAGGAAAAGATACATGTTTCGAGCGAATCGTCTCACGGTTTGGGCGTAAGTGTACCTACGTCGTGATTGGGGATGGAAGGGATGAAGAGCATGCAGCAAAACAGGTTCACTTGAATTTTCTTATCTCAATTTATTTATATATATAACATTTTCTGATTCAATAATCTCCTTTTTGTCTCTTTCTTTTCCTTCTTTTCACAATGAAAAAATGAAGGCGATTATAAACGAATTCTTGGCTTCTTGGAAATGATCTAATGTTGGAACGATTGCTTGTTGCTTTAGCTTGAAAACAAATCAATCACGTGCTTATGCATAAGTTCAATATTATGTTTGCCTCAACTTTGCATCTTTTGCTAGCTTGCCAACTGTTTATGTAATAGCTTGACTAATGCTATTCTAGAGATAGGACATGCGTACGCAGCTTCATATAGCTACACTCCACATGAAAATCTTGATCACGTCGATAAAAAACAAACTAAAGCACAAGCACAAAATAAGATGCTCTGATCTGATGGCACATCATAATATCATTTTATCATTTTATTTCACGAACAAGAACATTGAGAAATTAGTAATCATGCATGGCAATGTGAAGAATGGCTAAGCGTAATAAAATGCATGTGCGTGTAATCAGCTACAAACGCAAACGATATCTTTGTTTTTAAACTTCTGTGCTACTGCACTACTGCCACTTCATATTGCTGCAGAAAAAAGGCGACACGCTCTGTGCGCTGAATACTAATTTTTTTCCATCTCAAACAGTCAAACACAAAATTTATTCCCAATCACTTCCTGAATCTCTCTATCATCTCTATACACGCATACCTAAATGTTCACACACGTAAAATATATTAAAATACACACAAGAAGACTAATAAAATGAAATGTGATGTGATGTGACAAGTTATGTGTATCGTGTATACCTACGTCTTGAAAAGCAAGTGTACCTGAAAAAGAGTTGGTATTGGTTTGGCATGGCTGGCAGTGGCATAGAAATTGCAGTTTCCATCAATTTTTTGTATAAATTCTGATTTTATGATAGGTACAGAGCATGACATGGGAATCTGCAGCTAACTATCCCTACTTATACTCTAATGCCTATGTTTACCCATGTACCTAATACGTCACTGATTGAGCAGCGTGTGAGTTTTTGAGTATCGTCTTGAAAAAATCGTCTTGCTAATATCGGGCTACCGGAATTGTTTACTTTTGTGGCATGACCACTTACGTAGCTATATGCTGTGCTTCATTGTATATTATATAGAAGCATCAGACGCTATTTATTTATTGATTTTCAAGGTCGCTCGGACTTTAGCATAATACTTGTAATAGTGTTTCCTATTTGTTAGTCTTTCTCATCATCATGTATATAATCTTATCATGAGACAAAAGGAAGAGAAATAGATGTGGATAATATAATAGGTAGAGGATTAATAACAAACAAATACTAGAGTGCAGTTACTAATTTGTAGTTACATATAGGTATAAGCTCAATGATGATGATGAGGTGGTAGGTAAAGGCAGGAGGTACCTGTTGATGAGTTTACGGAACAGGAACAAACATATTTACTTTGACATAATTGTAGTCTTCACCTCACCCGCTCCAATTTCTATATTTAGCTTGATTTTCATTCAATAATACGAAGGTAAAACCAAGATAAAAAAATACCCGACACCAAAAAAAGAATCAATTTACTTTGCCGTAAAACAAATAGCGGAAAGAGGATATCCGAAAGCTTAACTTAACGACAGTGTATACTTATAAAATTAGCTGTAATTACGGACCATTTAAAGTTGAACGTTTAATTAGTTATTTTATAATTGCTTTTGGTCAGTTATTGGCTCAAGTTGTACTTGTAGCAAGTTCCGTTACATTTTAATGTGTAAATTAAAAAACACGCTTGAAGCTTAGATTACACTTTTATTTTTATGTTTTATACATATCTCAATAGGCTTTTGCTTTTAATTTGATTGAAGGTTTGTAGATTGTAGAAATTCTTATGCAAATATTAGCAAAAGCGAATGCTTCATAAGCATGAATAAAACTTCAAACTTAGAATACAAAAAGGATAAACAAAACAAGAAAATAAATAAAGAGATATATATTTTGAAGTAAAACCAAACTAAAGTTTTGGTTTGGAGTATGTACGTTAAATACAATTTTATCTATCTATGCAATTTTAATTTGATGCATTTGCTTTTTATTTCACTTCTTTTTTTGGCAACACACTCATCAATTTACTTGTATTTCTTTTAAAACAAAAAAGAATATATATGACTAGCAAAAAATAGTACAACAATTTGCGTTTTCAAAAATCACAAAAATTACAATCTCGACATCCCATCTTAATCTCAGATCTCTTTTCGTTAAAATATGTATAAAAGTGCTCTCCATGTGTGGCGTGTGCTTATATAACCTTTGATTAATTTAACAAGAATTGAAAGAAGGCGGAGGTGAAGTATATATAGGCTCCTGCAATTGCAGATATGAGTATATTATGAGGACTGCCCTCTTCTTTGAAAAGGCACTTCATCACCACACTATTTTTAGCCATTTAAGTATTGACTAATCCAGAGCTAAGTGGAATATAAACTTAGCACACTATACAAAAAGTAATAATAACTCAAATGAATGCTTTCAACTTTTTCTATAACATCATGACTTATTTGGCTCAGCTTTAGCTCATCGTTTTGCACTCACTCACTCACGAAAAAAACTATGAACTGCATCTGTTGCATCTTATTTCTTCATACATGTTATGATTACAAAATATAAAGATGTGATTAGGAATCACTCTATTTTTGGGAGTTCAATGGCATTTCAAATTTTCAAAGTTGTAAGAAGACTGATGATCTTTCTCATGATCATCATCGTCACGATTTGAATGGAAATACATATTATGCTTGAAAATGGAATCGTGAATCATAATTTTGGTTTTTTCTCTTCGCCCCTTAAGACTTAAACTGTGACTGAGAGAAATGACGGGCACTGATTGTGTCATCATAATCATAATATCGCTTTGCTGTAAGCATGTATATACACTTTTTTAAATGGATCGTTTTAATGAGGCTTTCAAAATGCATTTTAATTATGTTGCACAAACATGCTTCCCCATTTACAAAAAAAAGAGCTCAACCAATTCGTTCCTTTTTCTCTCATGAATACGATTTATACATATATTATTTGAGTTGTTATAATAAACATTTTTATTTGTAATACTAAACGTTGTACTTATCTCTTTTTTTCAACAGATGAACTTTCCATTTTGGCGTATATCAACGCAGGCGGATGCCGCTGCACTCTTCAAGGCTTTAGAGTTGTGCTACCTGTAATCACAGCATTGAAGATGCTATTTAAGTAGATGAGAAAAGGAGAAGAAAAATGTACTACTTACACTTACGTTTTTGCTGTTGCGGCGACACTGTGATGTGACGGCTCTAGAAAATAGCATATATTATACTTATATACCTTCCTACCACGATAATAGGAATCAATATAGGAAAACGTTATGTCACTCTTAATATATAGTCATAATAATCATTACAATTTAAAATAATATTAGGTACTCCAATCGAACATTATCAATATATATTGTACTTATATATATGCATTTCGTTTACACAGAGACAGATTCACGCGTGTGCAGCGCAACCTCATTTGTTATTTTGAGCTTAATGTAATACGCTATATGTTCCTTCCTTCCGGTGTGTGTGTGCCGTAATGTGTACATGGCTGATTACTTACAAACATTTTAACACACATTTTCATTTTGGGGGGTAGGTTTCAAGTGATTCAAAGCGTGACGATGCGGACGCTCTAGCAGTGCGTTCATGAGATGACACGATAATGTAGCTTCTTCATTGCCGTAATTAGCCACGGAAATGCAACCAAAAAAAGAAGAGAATGAATTTGTGTATCACATTATTCAAAACATTTCGTCGTCTCTCACCTGTCCTCGTCAAATGATAATTCATTAAAGCACTCTAGCTACTTCTAGAGATAGTGCCCATATTTGATATTCACTTAATGAATATCATCTAAATGTATTTGTGTATTCACGTACGCCTAACATCATATCATATTTAACATGATTCGATTCTCTTTCCCCTTTCAAAAAAAAATGTTGTAATTATTATTTATTGTCACGTACAATTATGCCGTTCGTTACGCATGATTGAGGTATATATATATATATTTTTATGCTCAGACAAACAAAACATGGCATTCACACATTATCAATCAAGTTGAGAGATGAAAAAATGAAAATAGCTTTAATCTTCTTCTTCCCATTAATGTTTGGGCATTCTTATTAGCTCAACTTCCACTTCCTTCCTATATCTCCCCCATTGAGGGGATATGACTCTTCCGACCCACATACAAAATACTTGTGAGCACTAACCACAGACATATAAAACAAATGAGGAAATGGTTTGTAAAAAAAGATTTTAAAAAACAACAATTTAATTTCATGGGTTACAAGATTCAAGGAAGAATATTGGCGATTGACATGCATAAAAATAACTTATCAACTTGTCCATCTTCTTCTTTGCTTATTACATGAATGACTTCAAAATCTGTTTAGAAAGATAATGAGTTCATTAGAGAAATGCCCACCGTCAACCCTCTCATCTCAAGTCATGCTCATCTCCACTTTGCATCAAAAAGAGAATCCCGGAACAGATTATGCAACTCTTTATGCATTCATTCATGCTCTCTCTCGCTCTCCTAATTTATGCATGTTTTTCTTATGCTAGACTTGTTATTAAGGTAATTAGGATGATCAAAAAATGTATATCTTTAAGTGCGCACTCTCTGCTATGCGTTACGCAGTCAATATCGATATAAACTTGCATTTACATTCTGAAGAAATATACACACACACACTACTTGTATTGATCCTTATGATCTATGATGAATTTAATGAAGTCTCATGCCATGAAAAATTGATGCATACAAAAAATTATATAACGTAATACTTCATTATTTATTACCCTTTAAACTTGCACAACAAAAACTTAATAGGGTAAAAATATGCGAAATATTATAAAGAAATAATAAATAGGTAGAATTTTACTGTTGACATGTTTATTTATGTACAATAATATAGATAACATATATACATACTTTAGGTATTCATTTCATAGTACTTAATTGTACACAAATAGGTGTACATGTACATATAGCACAGAAATTATTCTCATTGTCCAAATAATTTGGACTCATTCAAGCACAAGCAAAAAAACATGCAAGATGTGCACATGCCGTCAACAATGATCTAATAATATGTATATATAGGCAGTGCTGTAAAATTATAGGAAATAAAACAAAATTTAAGTATAGTGTTTATAGAGAAGTGAATTTAGATACCAAAAATATGTCTGTAAATCAAGAATAAAAAATTATATGCTTTTGTACAGGAAAGTTGTCAAAATAACATTTTTTTTGTAAAAATAGCTCCGTGTAAGTATTATACGCATACATATGAAATGTGTAGTCGCATATATCTAATGTCAACTTTGTATTAATTTCTTTTCCTATTTTTATTCTTCATCTGCAAAAAAATCATGTGTAATATGATATGTTACTATAAGTATATATGTGTGTATATATGTATATAATGTAATTTACTTTTTACTACAAAATATTTATGTATTCAAATCATCGAGGAAGCCACAAAAACCATACTGCACATTTTGAAGTTAAAATATAGTCCTAAAAATAGCGTGGAGCGAAGATGTAACGCGACAACAATGACAATGCATTGTTATATAATCATCATTATCTAATCTTAATCTAATATCTCAAGAGGGGCTAAGAATTATTCTGTCGGAAAGCCATTCAACAGCGTTACATAATAGGTGATAAGTGATAATATACGTAATGTGTGTGTGTGTGTGTGTGCGTGTCCCACCACACCACACACATGTCAACCCGAATTTTTAAAACGTAACTCGGTGTGTAAGACCTAGGCCTGCTTTACTTCCAATTTGATGATTAAGTGTCACTTGTCACATGACGGGAGGTGTAAAAACTGTCAAATAACTGTGGACATTATAGGTTACAATACAAAAACTTGGAAAATTTTTTTGAAGTAAGAATAAGAATACGAGTGAAAGATGAATCTAGATGAATCTTTTGTGGCATAGCATAACATATACGTAATATATGTATACATAATAAAAGTGTACATTTTTAAATATAAGACTTGATCTGATATATTATTTACTTGAAAAGCTATCAATGCATTTTACCACCTCTTCTGTATTTATATATATGTAGTGTAAACGAACCCATATTATACCCTGTATATAATTTGGTTGCGACTTTTATGCAGAATTGTTTATTAGCCCAACTCAAACTCCCTACAAGAAAAAGAATAAACCTTATACGTATGCAATTATAACTAAACATATATACGTACATTTTATATATATATTCATTTGCTTCGTACGAAGGTGCACCACTTTCACTCTCACTTTAAAAAAAATAATAATAAAATGCATTTGGTTTAGAGGAATCAAGACTTTTGTTATGCATGCACGCACTCATATACATAAGTATATTATACCCCTTCATCTCACAAAAAATCCCATCTTGCAGTGTGCTCCACACCACAATGTTCAACTTGTCATCTGGCTTTATGAATGTTTAATCGTAAGTATCAAATGTTCATGAGCTTGATCATAATTTTTATGGCACAATTCATTCATATAATGTATCTTATATATATTGTGTATACATTACATAAAACACGAAGCCATGTAAGAAAGAATATTGATGAAGGGTAATCATTATTACAGACAGTATAATATTGTTTCACCGTGAGAGGAAGTGGCTTGTTTTCTGAGCATCAAGATCGAGGCATAGCCAACAGGCACATTGTCACGATAACATTTGCAAGAAAATTGTATGTGCTTATTTATAACAATTGACAATCACCATGTTTTTAAATAAATTGTATTCAATATAATATGTGTCAATCCATTTATTTATGTGTTTGCAATAGGCGAGCGAATCTCAATTTCCATTTCCTGTCTTCCGCTCTCTTTCTCAGCTTGTTAATTTATGCATGTGCATTTCACATAATCAGAAATTTTTACCACAATAAATATATATATACAACTACAATGATTTTTGATTCTCAACAAACAAACTCAAAACTCGCAAACTCACGTAATTTTAAGTAGGTTAATCCTAACCCTTAAAAAATTGTATTTACTCCTTGACAAAATTGAATATCCACTTTATTCATGATGAGTTTTTTTCTAATTTATTTCAATTTGTGACGGTACGAGAGCCTGTTTCATACGGCTATTGTCATCTATTGAATTCGGGACGGGTGGTATAATCTCTTTAGGCGTTTGGCGCAAACAATGGAGCTCGCTGTTAGATGTGACTCTAAAGCTCATTATTTTTGTGGTCAAGTAAAAGCAAATATTGGGAAAATATATATAAAGCATTGCATAACACAGCCTATTAATTAGCTATAAGGCGAAGCTCCCCGAGGAATTCATGACTCATTCATCATAAAAGAGTTGCATTTTTCTAAAACGGTTTTTCGTGCAGTTACTGCAACAAAAATATGTGATCTTGTGCAATCACATAAATAAACCCTACCCTATAACAGATTTTTGTGAATTAATTAGTGCAGAAAAATAGAATGGAGGAGAAAAAAACGTGACCGCAACGAGTTCAGCAATCAATATCTGATCATAAAACTTGGGATTGGTATCTTACTTTCATCATTATTATTCATAGGTACATATATTATATACTTTGTATTTATATTCAGCTCGTAAATATACTCACGGCCGATATGCCGACTCCAACAAGCAATAAACGTAATGAGATCTCCGAGTCAGTCTGTCTGCTCTGGTTCAGCTTTGACAATGAAAGTTGAGAACTTTTCAATTAAGGGAACACTAACACACAAGCCAATAAAAAAGCTAACAAACCAGCAGCAACAGCTTCAGCTACTTCACTGCATCCATTTTCTACACTCAGTTAATTGGATACAGAAAAGGAATCTAATTAACAAGGCACACACTCAATTGTGTATTGATACAATTCACATTTTGGATCGCAAAACTTACAGCAAAATCTATTCTTGTCGCACAAACCACCAACCCTCCCTCCCTCCCACTGATTAACCAACTAGCTTTTACGCAAATATTCCTATTGAAATCAGCAAACTGTCAATTTGTTGTCACGTCCGTTGTAACACAAAAAAATCCACACTCAACTCCGATTTCAATCTTTTTTTTGCTCGGGTGTGGCTAATCAGGTGATCAACACCTTTTTTTATTCTCTCTATTTCTATTCATTTCATAAAATGCTTTAATAAAATAGGTATAGTCAGAAAAAGCAGTCATTCATTCTCATCCCCAACCAATTTGAAAGTAGTTTTAATATGCTTGTTATATTTGAATTAGTTGACCACGCCATGTCATGCTATGCATTCCACTAATCAAAATCAGATGAGATGAGATGTTGGAATGTGGATGGATACAAAACGAAGCGTTGATGAATTCATTGAGTTTTCATTGTTGTGCAAATGAAGATTATGAAATATAAAGCTCTCTCACTAAATATCACTCTGGCCTGGTCAAGAAAGAAGAATGGATGATTTCACAACAATTGGCCCGGTCTCATTACTCGGTGGTGAGGGTAAATGGTCACGATCATCATGTGATTAAAGGATCATTAATCAGTTAAAAAAACTATATCGAATTTGATGGTGGTGAGCATGTGTGTAATTAAAAAGTAAAAGGTGTCAGGTCAACAGCCCATTTACATTGCATATTTACACCGCATCGCAAATCCCAATCATTGACAACTGCTCTCTTGATCAATTTGTGCACATGTGTGATTATGATTGTGTTCGAGTTCATAAATCAGAGACTGAATTGCGATTTCAAATAGAGATAAAATATTTCCTGTCCACATCGCAAATCCAATGCAAATTATAAACTCTTTCAGAGTTGAGACAGCGGAGAGAGCAGTTTGACCCATAAACACAAATAATACAAACAAGTTGTTTAAAATCATCATTGTTGACTTTGACATTTGAATTGTTAGTGGAGTAGAGAGCTGCGTGTGCTCTTACACCTGTATTTCCATTTCATTCATATTCAGATATACAAAAGTCCGAATAGAATACATATTTTTATCTATCGATTTCAAACAATGAGAATATATGTAAGGTGCAAGGTTTTAGCGTGTGGTAATAATCGAATTCTTGATTGGCATGTCTTACATGGCAGTTGGTAATGGCAATCAAAATGGGCTCTTGCGTAATTTTCACAAGTCAAGTGCTAAGAGACATTCTAGGAGAGCTATTTTTTAGAACACTGAATTTTCTTACGTCACTTATCCACTTCATTTCTTTCTGTATACACCTTATCGTAATTATCATGATGCTTCAAGGAATTGATTTGCCAAATAGGTTGTGATCGAGACCATGAACTAATCAAAAAAATGGTGGATGCTTTTTNTATACACCTTATCGTAATTATCATGATGCTTCAAGGAATTGATTTGCCAAATAGGTTGTGATCGAGACCATGAACTAATCAAAAAAATGGTGGATGCTTTTTAAACTATCAGTATAATATGCTGGTTAAAAAAATTTAAGATTGGATTTCGTTATAGACACCTTAAATACCTTCGCCTCATTATTTAATCTATTTTCGCATCTCTCTCACACACACACCTAGCTTAGTCTTTTTGTGTGTCTCAAACTCAACATCGCCGTTCGTCATTTCAAATCATTATCATCCTAACAATGGGAGCCATCATTAATAATTTATTTTTAGACACGTCATATAATGTGTTAAGGCTTGAGAAAATGTTTCATATGATAAATTACCGAGACTTTTAATGCTGAAATCACTCTTGGCTAGACTCACTCAAACACGTCTGTAGACTATGCAAAAGATGTAATCGCAATGTCAAATATTTGTCCAGGAGTAAAAAGAGTGTGGATGTGGAAATACCTAAGGAAAGATACATATATCTGGCCTGTACTTTAACTTGTAACCCGGTGCAAATTTTTTTTAAACAGACAGCAACTAAAAAGTAGCCCCTCGGGGTCATTATAGGAATAGGATCGTACAGGATTTGAAAAATTTGTCCAGCAGGAGTAAAAAGAGTGTGGATGTGGAAATACCTAAGGAAAGATACATATATCTGGCCTGTACTTTAACTTGTAACCCGGTGCAAATTTTTTTTTAATAGACAGCAACTAAAAAGTAGCCCCTCGGGGTCATTAGAAATATGATCGTACAGGATTTGAAACAAAATATTTGGTGGACTTTCCTCCTCTAGTTTGCCGAGAGGGAAAGGGATTATATGATGCTTAATTTGCCAACTTTGTTGTTACACGTCATATGGAAAAGTTTAGCTACTCGCACCCACACCCATGTGGAGTGTATAATGGCATCGTCGTCATCATCAACATCTTAAAAGGTTGCGGTTGCTCATTCATGGCAATTCCAGGATATTTCCTCACAACAACACAACACAACTTCGCAGATTTGCTAATTTTAAGTATGTGAAGTGGATTCTGGCGAAATTCGCGTAAAAATCAAGCGTAGTACATGCTGTATTACGTACTATGTACTATAGTACAGTTTTGTTAAAGAGAGAAGATGGAATTTGCATAAGAAATTATAGTGGTAACAAGTTGCACTTGACAGCCAAATTATATGCCTCATTGTCTTTTTGTGCACGTAACATTCATGTCATGTGTGTTACTGTACATGTACATACATTGTTTGCGTCTGGTCACGTCATATTGGATAACACTTATTATTATGCGCCTAATTTTGGACATTATAAAATTTGTCGAGAAATCAGTCACAAGATTCGGCCACTTTCAGTTGTCTTCTGGGAAAGCCTAGAGCGTCATATGGTATTAATAAGCCATTTACCAGAATATAAATATAAATACTGTATGAAAAATATGTACCTGTAAGTAATTCTTGAAATCTTGTGTACGTAAACATACACAATTTGTGCACGTGTGCACGAAACTCATTATTTTAAATTGAATTCATTTTTTAAATCTAGTTTTGAAAACTTCATGGTAATGCCCTGGAGCAGCCCATTCACCGGCTGACCCTTATGACGACAATGAAACTTTACGGAAACTGGATTGCACCAGGATTCAATGTCAGACAAAATAATGCAATTATCCCGAAAAAGTGAAAAATTACAGTTATGACGCAAGTAACTCCCCTTACGCTAGCTATTACAAA
>JAANSM010002450.1:0-14986 GCA_036850725.1 Orchesella villosa
TGATGATGTTTTGCTTATTTTGTAAACTACTTATAGTTATGAATCATGAATGTTTTAATTAATTGATGTTTTTCTTGGCATTTTGAACAAGTAGCTTGTAAAGGGAAGAGCCGAAATGACAACAATAAATGCGAGCATTGTGAAGATTGGAACACATTCAAGGAGGATGAGGCTTTGTACGTTTTGCTTCGAACTTACCAAGAATTCTGTTACTTCGTTCTTACTGCGGAACACATTGTGAGGCTGTTAGAGGTGAAGCACGAGGTGGATCCTACTTTTAAGTCATTCGAAATTATTGACTTAGTTGCGGAAGGAGTGAAAGGATCAGCACTGTTGCGGAAACGGAAACTATTGCCAGTACCAAATGAAGATAGAGGAGTCACACCTCATAATCTAGGGAGTTTGAAGAAATACAAGAAAGTGCGTGATAGCAACGAAGCTGCAGGAACGGCAGCAACAAGCGTTTCTAAATCGATTATGGCGTCTGCAACTAGTGCTTTTAAGCCAACTACGGGGACGCAAGCGAGTGCTCCTAAATCGACTGCAGCATCAACAACCAGTATATTTAAGCCGACTACAGGGTCACCAGCCAGTGCAGGCAAACCGACTGCAGCGTCACCAGTCAGCTTACCTAAGCCGACTGCAACACCAGTCTCCAATGCTTTCAAACTCACTGCAACGACATTAGCCAATATTTCCAAGCCCAATCCAACGTCAGTAGGGACTGTACCTAAACCCATTGCAAACTCACCAACCGTTATGTCTAAATCTACTACAGCTTCAGCGGCCTTGGTACCTAAATCGACCACAGCAGCGTCACCAGTCAGTGTAACTAAATCAGCTTCAGCATCACCATTCAATGTTTTGAAACTTAATCCAGCGTCAATAGCTAGTGTTTCAAAACCTATTACAACTTCAGCAGCCAGTGTGCCCAAACCAACTCCAGCCACTGCAAGTTTACCCAGCAGTGTTTCCAAACCGACTCCAGCTACTTCAGGCTCACCAGTCAATGTTTCCAAACCGTCTACATTTTCACCATCCAGTTTTTCCAAGCTGATTTCAACGGCTTCAACCATGGTTTCTAAAGTGACTCCCGTGTCCACAGTCAGCGTTTCCAAACCAAGTGCAACTCCATCAACTGGTTATCCTAAACAAATTACAACGCCAACAGGCAGTGTTTCCAATGTAGGTGTAACGACATCAGTCAGCGGTACAAAGCAGATTGAAACATCAACAGTCCGCGTTCTAAATCACAGTTCAATGATAACAAGCAGCGTTCCGAAACAGATCACAGTGCCAACAGTCAGCGTTACCAAACAAAGTGTTGTGACAAAACAGACTGCGTTTGGAGGCGCATTCACTTATAGCTCGCAGAAATCTGCTACGCAAGAACAGGTTCCCCAGAATAAATTACCAAGCTTGGAAAATACAGAAAAATGCGGTTTACAACACCAAACAACGAAGAATATTGGAGCTCCAAAGCTAACTTTTTCCACTACTCCCACATCACAATGCTTTTCGAACGTAGTTACTACGACCGTACCCTCAGCAGAGAGTAACACGGTATGCAAGCCACAACCACAGTTACCAGTTTCGCTTGTAGGGAAGATGAGTACTGTTCCAACCTCTTCTACGCCAACTCCACCCGTGAAAGTTGGTATAAGCAAAGTATTACGTACACCAATGATTCAGAAGGGTATTTCAGTGCGAAACGTTACACCTTCGCAAGGACTAGTTTTCGATAGATCTACGGCAACTGGTAGAGTGCAATTAGTGTCCTCTGCCCCAGGTACGGTTCCCACCCTCAAAATAACAACGACAACGGTGTCATCCCCAAACAAAAATGTCCCAACAAAACTACAAAAAGTAAACCAATTCGATGTAACCGTTCAGGAACCTGCCAAAAAGCCGCAGCAGCAGCCACCTTTGTCAGCTGAAAGCCTTGCCCGGATTATTGCTGTTAGCAAGGGTCTGTCACAGCCATCCTCAACTCCTTCGATGAATGTGTTTTCTCCAGCTATGACCATCCCTTCAGAAAAACCAATTTTTGCAGTATCAACGGCAGCCAGCAGCACAAGTTCTTTCAACTCCCAGTTACAGCAGTTACCTACAATCAACACAGTAACAGCCATTAGAACACCGACTACTTCCTCATCCGCGGAGAAGGTAACATCAGTCAGAATAGTTCCTTTGCCTAATTTCAACAGTGGAAAAAGTTAACTCAATTAGGCCACAAGTACAAGTATCCTCACCCTTTTTTAACAAGAATTTACCTTTCAAGCCATCGGTATCACCATCACCCACGAGACCCGTTATGGAGACCCCAAAGCCACAGCAGCCAATAGTTACTTCTGTGACAAACGTTGGAGCAGGTGTCACGATGAATGCGCCAAAATATATACAAATTAAGGTGGAACCACAGCAGCCGCAGATGCAAATCAATAAACCTAATGCGCCAGAGGTTCCGGTTCCAACAACTTCGACACTATCCAATTTGGTATTGTAGACTATACTTTTAAATTATTTTTTCTTTTATAATAATACTACATTACTTTTCATTGTCAATTTTTTTCAGAACTAAAAGAACTTTTTCAGAATCTTCTATTCTAAATATGATTGTTTCTTTTTGTTCCAATTGTAGGTGGCTAAAGATATATTCACGAAAGGACCTATGTCTGAAGATGCTGTAAGCCATCCCCAGATGGAACAAATTCTACCACACTCTCCAATAAAGCCTACAACATTAACATCAACTTCTTCTCAACCGTTATCAGCACCAGTTGTATCTTCTCCCATAAATGTCAATTCCTTGCCAATTACGTTAACCTCAAACCTTCTCTCAGCTTCCGGGAAGCCTGCTCAAATCTATCAAATTTCTCAAGGTGGTAATTTAAGGGCTTTGTCAATAAGACCTCAGCAAATGAGAATATCTGCAAATATGACATACCAAGGACGGACTTTGCCCGTCCATATTATTGGACCACCTTCCGCAAATAATGATGCTATAAAACAACAAATAGTACAACAGCTAACAGCGGCTGGACCAAAGCGCAAAATTGTGTTTGGACCTCCAGACATGCACGCGTGGCCAGATCACACTAAAATCATACAGGTTAATGCAAGTGATCTATGTCGTTTGCCTGGGTTTGCGCAAGCAACAATTAGGCCCAGTGCAGTTAATGTTGGACAAATATTAACATCAACATCAACTACAACTGCTTCAAACTTTACTAATGTGAATGTAAGACCAGTTGTCAATACCGGCTCGTTAGTTCGCCCAACTACTACGAGTACATCCGTGTCAAATGTAACAAGCCTAGCAAGTAACGTAAACATGATGAAAACCAACACTGTTTCTACACAGCCAAGTACATCTGTTCAAATTTCAAGAACTGTGCCATCCGCTACAACTTCAGTAGGAACCACCATAATTAGGTCAGATGGTGTCACCACACTTCGCCAGGTAAGATTAGTAGTTTTTGATCTGCAGTGTTTTAACACTACATCAACAATCCTTATTTGCTTAAAGTTGAAAGACTATATTTCTGTAGGTAATGTATAAAGAGAAGGATCAGGACTAAAAATTTTGCCATTATTTAACAAAGATAAGGGGATAAACTTGCCTACAATGACAGTCTTTCTTTTCGGATTGATACTCTACTCTTTCCTCTGACGATTCTGTAAGCTGGAATTAGTGATCTATACCAAAGAGCTTGGGACAGTGTTTGTCAGTATAATCTTCATATTTCAGCTCATTTATTTTCAATTGGGCAAATAAAAGAAATAAAGATATAGTGTAATCTTCTTCTAACAATATTTTCCTCTTTCGATGATAAATTATTTACTCGTTAAGTTTGAGGTTCGCTCGTTGATTTTACATTCTGGAACGAGTGCGGGAACGAATCTTTGACATCTCCAGGCATCGTCGTGCTATGATTGTAACTGTACGTGATATTTTGTGAATTTGGAAAATGTCAGGTTCAAGCCACAGCTCCTAGCAGTACTTCTTCATCCACCACAGCAACTAATGCGTCAGCAATAGCAAATTCAAAACGAAAACAGGAAGGTTGTAGGTGTGGAAATGCAACGCCTAATCCAGGGACTGGAAAACTTACTTGCATAGGTATGCGGTTTTACTCCCACCCAACTGAATCAGGGTTCCTAATCAAACAATATTAGCAATAGCACAATAGTAATGAATAATTTACATATAGGTCAAAGATGCGCATGCTATGCCGATGGAAATGCTTGTTCAGATTGTAAATGTAAAGGGTGCAAAAATCCCTACCTTCCAGGTGCAGGAGGAAAGAAGGTACTTCACGGCATGCGAACTGTTCTGGACCCACAAGTTAACCAAACGATTCCATTAGTGACATCGATGGCTGCAGGACCAAGTAGTGTTAACATGATGCCTAGCGCAACTAGCACGGCCACGAACTCCCCATTGACATCAAATGTTGGAACAATGAATTTTGGACAAATTCAGACTGGTTAGTAATATCATGTAATATGTAATATGATCTAACATTGACATCAAATGTTGGAACAATGAATTTTGGACAAATTCAGACTGGTTAGTAATATCTAATATCACGTAATATGTAATATGATCTATTTTAGCATAAGTTTTATTCACTTGGTAAATAATTTTATTTTAGGACCAACCACGTTAGGACATTCCACACAACCGATACAATTTATTCCCTTACGATTTTCACAGCCAGGTGGTCTTGGACAAGGACTTGGACAATATATTCAAATTACAAATGCTCATGCATTACAACAGCTACCCGTGCAGCAGATATTTTTTAACGGTGGTAGCTTGCCGTCATCAGCTACAGGTGGTATCACAATACAAGGTGTGCCAGTTTCTAGTTTATCCGGTATCCATCACATGCAACTTCAACAACGTGCTCCACCACAAATGAATATGCACGTTAAATCTGATAGAAAGCCTAATGATGTTAACTGAAGCATTTTTATGTTGTAAAATTGCATGCAATTTGTAATCGATATTAGAAAATTTGCAGAAAGTTGAGATTCAGACTCTTGGTTTAAACCTAATAATGCAGATGTGTTTTTTTAGTTTTGTTGTATTCCATAGAAAGTTTTAGTTTTTTATTCTACGTAATTTGTGACTGATTTAATGTGTTATGATGTTCACTATTTAGCCTAGCAGTAAATAAATAAGATGATGCTTACAAACGTTTATATTTATTGACTGTTGGTACACAATGTGCCGTTGTAGCAAGTTTATTTCCATCAAAAATTGTTTAAACCCAACTATTGTGCTCACCAATGGACAATTCGTAAAAATGTAATCGCTACTGTAGTGTTAAAATGGTAAAAGATCTCCGTACCTCACTCACACCTTGTATTATTAATAATTTTAGGTTAAAATACAATTACCAAAAATATTACGACGGTTTTAATAGGTCAGAAAGGTCTATAATCCTTGGGATAACGCAAAAGTTGCAAACCTTCCCACATCCATACACAGTGCGCCCAGTTTAGATTTTTGAATACATCCAATACTTTCTTGTCTACCTCTGCATTCCATTTAGCAGGCTCGGATTCTATTTGCTTCATGATCATACGTAATGCTCGCCCATTCTGTCCTCGTGCTAGGGCATGCTGATACGCGAATTCCATAACCTATTAACAAAATAACAATTACTTCCACATCATTCATCAATATTTGTCAATTCCGAAAGTCTGCAAATAAATGATTCAAGCCATACCCGAGAATCTGATAATTCGGCGAATTTCTGGACTTCAAACAGTACATCATCCAATCCCTCAAGAGTAATGGCTTTGGTTGAGTCTGTGGAAGAAGGTGCATCGCTCAGTTTCAACAGTTCAGCCATTGCAAGACCCTTCTTCACTAGTGCTTCAACTACAGCATTTTTCTGCTTGTCCATCGATTGCTTTGTCTTTGTTGCGTCTAACTGGGAGGCGGAGGAAGAAGATCTAGTTCCGTAGAAAGCTAGCAGGGCTGGTTGATCAACCATTCCTAGAATCTTATCTGCGAGGTCTATCATCTCATTACATATTTCGGGTGTCTTCTGTCCTTTACTACCACCAGGTGTGTTATTGCTATTTTCAGTATCTGATGAAGTATTAGTAGTTTCAGAACTAGGCAAGCTATCTAACGCTTGCAACCTTGCTACATGTAAAGGTAAATGGGATGCATCCTTTTCTAACAAATAGTTGTACAACTTTCGTGACTCCTCTGAATCTAGCTTGGAAAGCCAATTAATCTGGATATCTCGAAGTTGTTCTTGCATTTCTTCGACTTTGGACTTGTTTGGATCTTTCGAAGAAGAGGATGGGCCTTTAATTTTCGATTGTGGGTCGGGAATTACTAACTTCAGAGGATAAGTACACAATTTCTTGCCCACCTCATCTTTAGTAACGGTTAGAGATCCTTGAAGATATAACGTAGAAGTACCGGGTAGATTCTTAAGATTCCTAAAACAAACACAACGTTACAATAACTTTTACGTCTGCAAGGATGGACGTTACAAAAATAATAAGTATGACATTTTTAAACAATTACTTGTCGGTAACGGCTGATGATACAAATAGGTTAGCTGAAGTTTCTCGCTTTAGGGTAGTAGACCAACCGGACCCTTTTTTAGTTGGCTTGTAGTCGAGCAGTTCGTACTGAGTTTGAAAGACATCCAAATTGATACTGGATGGAAGTTTCATTGACAGAAGGATTGGAAGGCTGGGAACTTGACTGTCACCTGACCAAGACGAGCTAGAGCTTGAGCCATTACCACCAGAGTTACTTGTAATAAATCTTTCCAGAGCATCTCGTTTTTCATGCCGTAGTTGAAATCGAACGAAGTACTCTCCTTTCTCCAGTTTGACATTCCACTAGAATAAGCAAAATTATGTTACAAAACCAATACGGAGACGACCATCTTGAAACCACATTCTTGTAAGCATTTATTTTTACCTTTGTTGGATATGCATCCCCACAGTGAAGGTATCGCTTGTTCGCATCAAAAAGCATCCATAGCTGTGACTCATACTCACTTTCGTACAGTACATCACTCAATAACGAACTATGCAATAGAATAATAGAGCAATGAGTTTGGTACGAGATAACATAATACGGCCATTCTGTAATTTCTATATTTAAAAATGTACTTACCAGTTTATAGTTACTTCAGTTGGCTTCGTAAGTGTAAAACTGTACGTATTTTGTAGCTCATAAATGATCCTTCCGTTAGGAATCATATCTCGGGGTTCCGTTAAAGCCATGATTTTGGAATCTGTAGGCCTAAGCAAAGCTACCTGATACTTAAGGCTAGCAGCTGGCTGAACTTCTTCTGTTCCAAATGAATTCGAAACAACAAGCTTCTGAAAACTATCTGCAGCGGATATACAAACCTCGGGCCTGTTCAACGATAGGCTTCTGAAAGTGACACTAGTTTTGAGTATAGCTGGTTCTGGTGGTTCTGACCACCATCGACCAACAACAATCTCAATTACTTTATTTTCCTGAAAAAAAGTTCCAAAGTTTATACAAAATTTACCAAAATAAAAGAATCCTAGTTCGAATGTCAAGTAGATCATCACTTACTGTCACCCTTAACGGAATGTTAGTTTCCTCCAGAGGGTTTAAAGTAATCATTTTATAAAACTCTTCCGATTTACAAGACAATCCTCCGTTGACTGTCATCGCATGAATAACAAATCTCGCACTAGCATTTGAGTTAGGATCTACTGTGGTAGACACTCCAGTCATTTTCAAATTTAAATCTAAACAATACGACACAAAATGTTCAGTAGAACGTTCGAGCTAAAAACATTATTTATTATTTACATGTTTAATATCTCCTTAAACTTACTTGCCCAAGATGCTCCTTTGGGCACCTGAAGAAAATATCGCTTCAGAACACCAGGCTCACATTTCAGAGATGGTAGATCAATTATTGGCCTACAAAGCGGAGTAGTTTGCAGAATCTTTGGACGCACAACAGTGACAGAGACGGTGAAAACAGGACCTCTTTCGATATCAGTTACATCGTAAGCTTCGATTCTGCAAACGTATAGAAATCAGTATCCTTAATGAACATTCCAAAGTTATATTTTTATTTCTTTGTTTGTTCTTTGACTTGTAACAGTACATACTGTGCATAATGTTCACCAACTGGTAAGCCTTCGGGATCAACTTTTGCATTAAAAGATCGTTGAATATTGGCCAAATCAAAATATTTCGGGACATGAACCCAAGAAGCTGTACTTATTAACGCCAAATTCAATCGAAAGTCAATCTTTTCCTGAGGCTCTGTAAGCAAGATTTATATATTTAAAAAATGCTCATTGTTATCATATTGTATTTTGTAATGACTTGGTTTCTACCTATTGTATCTTCTTTGAAAAAGACGGGCTCAATCGAAATAGAGTACTCCTTTGGTTTTTCAATGACAGGCTCGCGGATATAAATCCCCTTCATTGGCCATCCAAATCCACTTCCACTCCCAGCACTTACTGTTACATTGAACCTAACGTTCTTATCAGGAAGCTTAGATAATTTCTCCAATGCTTCGAAAGCTTTTTCAACCTAAGGGCATTTAAAAGGTTTTAAACTTAGCGATAAAGAATCGGAATAACTAATAAGCAAAAAAGTGGTCATTGTGGAACTTTTAACCGGTTCGGCTAACTTAAACCAATACATCATAACCTTTTTTAAGCCTAAGCTTTCTCAAATTACCTGTATTAATCCATGGCCTTGTGCAAATGACTCCACATTTGGCAACTTTTGTGCAGAATTTTCTAAAGCCTTTCTCACGCTATAAGGTGTGTACGGAAAACCTTTTGAGATGGCTCCACTGATCATCAAAGAAACACAACCACAGACATGTGGGGCAGCCATTGACGTACCTAATCACGAATTTAAACAAGTACATGCATTTAAGACATACTTAAAATGAAAACCATAATGAACCCTAGTACATAAAAGTTGATTCTTTGAATAAAACGGTAACATTGAAAGTAATTAATTGATGAATCGGTTATACCATTCATTAGCTGAGCACTCCGAAGAGTAAAGTTGGGCACCGAAGTAATAGCAGCCCCGGGAGCACAAACAGAAAGTCCTAGGTCTCCATCCAGAGTTGGTCCTCTGGAAGACCAAGAGTAAGGCATGCCCGGAAGTTTCTCTCGAAGTGAGTATTCTGCAGCCATCATTTCAGGTGACACATATGCACCCACACCAATAATCGTATTCGAGGATATCCAAGGAGGAGTTCCAATCGTAGATAAAGCAGGTCCATGATTTCCAGCAGACGCAATCCATGTAATTCCGTGCTTATCAACAACTTCCTTCATGAGATCACCAAGTCGCCCGGCAGTACTCCAATGAGCATGTTCCCCATACGACATATTGATTACATTAATTCTATGTGCATTTTGCATGACGAAAGACATTGCCCGCACAAGAGCCGTTCCAGTTTCCATTGAATTAAGTCGAGCATCTCCGATTGTAAATGCAATTACTTGTGCACCTGGTGCTATACCATTCAAGTCTGGGTTTTCAGGGAAGTACCCTAATTCAAAAATGAAATCGTAAAGTTAAGCAACGTGTC
This sequence comes from Orchesella villosa, assembly GCA_036850725.1. Lineage (NCBI taxonomy): Eukaryota > Metazoa > Arthropoda > Collembola > Entomobryomorpha > Orchesellidae > Orchesella > Orchesella villosa. Next base: position 9,603 of record JAANSM010002450.1, read on the forward strand.
TCGAATCATAATATTGTAAGTGCGACACGGAAATAAATGTCAATGTACGAACCTGCAGCTATCGATGACACGTGAGTTCCATGACTTCCACACATTCCTACAATTTCTAATTTATTTCCAGAATCCCAAATATTTACGCTTATATTCATTTGATCAGCTTTGGTTAACGGCGCAAATTGTTGGGTTAGTTTGTATTCACCCAATACCATTCCATTTTCAAGATCACCCTCGGATGAAAGGCACGCTTTCCATTCAGTTCCGGTATTCCACACAACACAATCCAACAGTGGCCCGTAATCTTTATACTTCTTTTCAAGTGATTGTGCAATCTGGGAAACCAAGGGTCAGGTATTACTATTATAGTTCGTTAGTTATTATTTTTCGCTTATGAGTTATATGGATGAATGAGGAAATAAAGATTTTTGCGAATCTGTAACCATTATTTATAGTGTAATGTCTCAGTCTGGCATACCTCCATTTGTGCTTCGACTTCCTCTTTCTGCAGCTTTTCAAGTTGTGTCAGTGAGTCAACTGATTTGTTATTGCTAGCAGTTTGCTCCTTCCCGATCCGTTTACTTAGCTCAGCCAGCAAAGCTCGATGAGGTTGATCCCAATTAGTTTCACGGCGCTTTGTCTCAGCACGTTCTTTAACTTTTGGAGGATACAGTTCATAAACGGGCTTTACACCCACATGGTACTCCCCACTAGGATTCACCCACGCTGGCGGAATCTAAAGACATAAGATACGATGTATACCTATACCTCTTATCTAATATACTAAATTAAATTGAAGGGCTTAATGTAACTGATGCCACCTTCATATAATACAACATACCTGCAATTTCCGACCACTTAATCCAGTAATGGATCCATCGGCTCCTGGCTTCAAGATTGTATTAGTGTCCACATCTCCAGCTCCACTACAGTCATACCTTTCAATCACTTTCGGAAGTCCCGTGGTTGTAACCTTTATTTCAAAATTGAACACGAACACATTACTGCTTTAAACTGTACTTTGAACTTTGCTAATACATTTTATGGTTGCACACATGTTAAAATTCAACTTACTCTTAGCCCAGGAGCACCAGGATCTACTCCCGAATCAAAGATAGCAATAATTGTTCCACGACCATCGAATGTTGAATTTTTGGTAAGAAACGTAGGAACCCCAGTTTCTTTCTTTGGACACAAAGAAATCGAAGGAAACTCCGTTTTCGCGTTAGCAGGGTCAATCATATTGACTGGGGACGATTTTCGTGTTAGTACTGATGAAATTATAGAGCTCGTATTTGTTTTCTGAAGATCAGCACTAGCTGGTTGTTCCCCAATTTCCACAATAAGTTTGTGACTGCAGCGTCTAACAAAAAGAAACTTTTCCGAAACGAATTCCCCGTTGAAATCCAAGCTATATTTCTTTTTCTTAACGGTATCCGTCCCTAATCTTCGGATCACCGTCAATGGCAGGGTGGAAAACAGCTTGATCAATTAAATGAATTGGACGCTGTCTCGTCACACTTCTGCCCTTTTCCTTCGTCCACAAATTTCCACATCTTTAAATCACCTCCTGTCTAAAATTGAAAATAAAACAAAGTATCCAATGCATTACGTCAACTGTCATTGACAAATTCCAATTACAGTTTACAATGCCATCTCTTTCTTCATCATTCATAGAAAAAGCAACAACTTACCACGCTTCTTATTTCACTGCAAACTACAACTGATTTTTACTATGTAAAAATCCAGTTTCAAAACTACTTGGCTGTTCACATAAAACTACCAAAAATATTTCTACAAACTATTTCCTAGTTAGCTCTTCAAAACCAATACCTTTACCGGAGTGAAAGTAGCTAGCAACTTGGGAAACGTGAGTATTTCAACTACTATTTCACCTCTTTACCCACTCAACAAAACAGGAGTGCTAAATGATGCAAATACTTTCAAATCTTTAACAAACAATCCATTTCCAACGCAACAATTTATACAGAATCCCCAATCTGTCTTCAGTATCTGCTCAATCATCCACTCCAATTCTCAATCTGCCACCACTACCAACTACCACCACCACATCTATCAGATCATCCAACTCACACAGAGTGAGTACCGAGTGAAGAAGAGGTGATAAAAAAAAGTTGGATTTGAGTGTATTATCAAACGAACTTACAACTTACCAAAATACATGTATTTTTATGCACATCTTCTCAACTTTTCTCTTATAACACCACCACGACCATGGTTCGGGCTTTCTATACACAAGTTCAATACTACTTTTTACTTTGTCTTGTCATCATCATCAAATCAAAGCTATATCCACAACACAACCACATACATTGTATTGGGGTATTTGTACCAAATACTCCAATACCAAAACAGCATACCTGAGACCAGCAATAAGAACTGCATAGGAAAACGACCAAAAGCATTCACAATGCACAGTATACAACGAACATCGAACTCAAAAGACTCTCGACTGCGACTCCTAACTTAGTTTTGCATAGAAAAAAAACTATTTTGAATTTGGCGGCTAGGCAAAATAGGAAAATAATGAGTAGATACCGCAGATATGTAAAAGCACATACATGTTGATACACATTTCATGCAAAGTGTATTCAAAGTACACCTCGACTGCTCATATGTCAATATTTACAAGTCATCATCATGATCATCTGTGTTCATTCATTATTCACTTTCTGTTCTTTCGAGCTTTTGTGATTGGTGACTGGATTGGATCTGATTGATATAATCACGGATTAACCTCTTGTACAGTGTTCTTTTGTGTGCTTAAAATAAGACATCAGAAAAAAACCAATCTTTGTCTCGCTAAATTCGTTGTTCGCTTGATTTTTATTTTTATAGTTTGTATTTTCTCGTTGGATTGGAAGGATTGTTAATTTGTTTGTGAATTTAGTTTGTGATACTTGACGCGATTGCAATGGATATGGAAGTAGATGAAGGGAACAACAGTTCTGCAACAACCCCAACTTCAAACAAGAACTTCCTGTTTGTGTGGTTCCTTTCGAAAAGTAGTGGCCTGAAAAAGAGTAAACTGGCAGTGGATTTTAATGGGCTGTCACTGGATGCTTTGAGATTGGTTGTGCAGAAGGAACTTGATAGCTGGGAATGGAAGGATTTAAGTGAGAAGCCTGGAAACATAGGTATGTATTTTGTCTTATCTTTCAGATGAGAAGAGTAATAGATTCCCTTTGTTTCGTTGTAATATTTTGGATATATTTTGGATGCATATTTGACATGTAATTTGGGTTTTTATTTTGCAGATATTTTGCATCGAAGTCGTGTATTGAAGGATGAAGATGATGTCAAGAAAGTTGGACCTTTGTCAGTAATAACGGCAATTAAACGGGATGTTGATAGTGAGGAGGAAAATCATAAGTCGGCCAAGTTTATTACAGAATATGCTGCTTCTCGGAATATTCTTGATCAGATATCGCAAGTTGCTATTGCTTTGAGAACTGCGTTTATGAATCCACAGTTTACTACAATGGTTGAGGTAGATATTGTTTTTTAAGTGTGCAATTTGTAATTTATGAAAGCATTTGCAAGAATTTATAAAAAAAACAGCTTGGAATTTTTATTGCAGAATCTGGGAAAGTCGGAGAAATTGGAAAATATTCTTGCGATATCCCCGGAACTCAAAAAAGATCCCATTGGAATAGCAATTATCCAAGATCCTACTTTAATCTACCACCTTTTCGAACGCGAATCACTCAAAAAGTAAGAAGTCATAAAAGCTTAAAATGTTACAATGGTTAATGGTATGATTGATGCATGATATAATGACAGGAAACGGAATTAACCATGTTTCTGTGTTAAAATTAGACTCGCAAATACACGACCTTGGGTAATTGAGGCATTTAACTTTATCGCTGCGTCAATCCATAACGAGAGAGGAAGCAGTCAACCTCAAGGAATTCCCAGTCACCTTTTCAATCAATCTTTGTTTGATGGAGACGACGAAGAAATGGACGATGGCGAAGATGATGATGGAAACGCTGGCCCTTCCCGAGGAGGAAGTGGCTCGCGCATTACTCGAGAACAGTTGTCTGCCGCGTTAAGCGCTTTAGGAGGTGGCGGATCTATGCCTACCCCAGGCTTGTCCAGTTCTAATGCATTTGGCGGTTTGTTCCAATCAGCAGCAACTTCACCTCGGCAGCCATCAGCGTCAACTGGTTCAAATCCTGGAGTTGCGTCAGCGGGTGCTAACATCCAAAATCTAATGAATACCTTGGCTGGTGCTGGAGGTGGCATTCCTGGTCAGCCATTGAACAGCGAAACAGTAGCTCGGGCGGTAACTGATGCTCTAAATCGACTAACTCCAGAACAAAGGGCCGACCAATTGAATGCTATTCGCAACTTTGCATCTCAATTACAACAGCAGTCATCTAGTTCCCAACAATCCCAAGCGACTCCTCAAGCTCCTCCGACTCAAGTCTCCTCTCCGCGCGCTCAAGAAAGTTCTTCGTTATCTCAACAGTACCAGTCACAGTTACGACAAATGCGGGACTTGGGTATGACAGATGAACGCTTAAGTATATTAGCGCTACGTGTAAGTGAAGGGGACGTCAACACTGCTGCAGAGCTCTTATTGTCAGGGTGGCAGGGCGAAGGATCAGATCCAATGGACTGATGAATGATTTATCTGTAGTGTAAATCCAATGGCATCTTCAGTATATTCAGTACCTAATATTTTAACATCCTGTAATTATTTATAACGTCTGTGTATGAAACTCCTGAAGCAAGGCTTAAATTATTAAATATCTGTTCCACTATTAATTCATCTTCAAGGACATTCTATTCTATCTGTTTTACCAGCAGTTTGAGCAGCTGCATTTTAATTATTGCTTAAAGTAGAGGTTCGTTGGTGAATATTAATTCACTTTTTGTGCATATGATTTATTGACGAATTGTAAACTGCAATGAAAATCTAATTTCTCCATTTCAGTACACCATTATTCATCTCTATATATATGCTGTTCTTAACTCAGTCATTCATGTTCTGACTGTACATATTATTACTCATAATAACCCATAAGTAAGACTGTTTAGTATGAGTATTTGTAGCAGAGAGACTAATCAGATAAGTTAGATTAGTCTCTCTACTGTATTTGTACACAGTACTCAATAAACGAGAAAAAAAACCAGCAATTCATCCAAGGAGATTTAAAGTTCATTAACCAAGTCATTGACAATATGACAATATGGATATGGATGCAAGAAATATGTAAAATTATTCATTGCATCATATGCATCCATTAGAGCTTGGCATTTACACTCCAATCATGGTGCAGTTTTAGGTACGTCTCTGCACCAGTCTTTTGGTACGAAAGACGTACCAACATGTATGCATGAAGCATTACAATTTGCATTGC
>JAANSM010002451.1:0-14983 GCA_036850725.1 Orchesella villosa
CAATTCTACGTTGTTTTAAATAACCTCTTTTGATTTTCTGACTTTATTTTAACGTATATATCGTTTCCCTTAACAATTCATCTCTAAGAAGCATTTTGTTGATTTAGGTTTGTATAATATTGAATATGGCAGCAAGAAACAGTGTGAATTGAAGGTAAATTGTTGTAAAAAAGTTATTTGTTGAAGACGGTTGAAACAATTTTTTAAAATAAGAACAAAAACAAATATAGCAAAATAGTTACATTATTTCCAAAAAATAAACAGGAAAAGCCCTGATGATGTTGATGATGATGATCATATTATGTTAAACTATTTTTTTCTGTATTCAATATTGGATGCTACTCGAAAGCCAAATATTTTCTTTTTTTTTGTCATGTCACAGGTAAATATTTCGTAAGGAAGTAGATTAAATATTTATGCTTGTAATTTATATATAAGTATATAGATATATATATAATATATATATTTCATACTGACGACATAACAAACGGAGAAAGGTGAAAAATGTTCTTTTCAAAAAGGTTTCTTCTTCATCTTCAAATATGTATGATGTAGTAGGATAGTATTACAGCAGGTTCTAACGCTACTCGTCACAACCACTGACACAAATATACTAATTTTTTTTACTCTTTATAAAGTTAGGCTCTAGTATATTTTCTCAAGTTCGTCTCATCCTCTGTAACAGCTACAGCTAGCTTTTTTTGTACATCTTGTCGGGAGAAACAGTTTTTTCTTAAGATGTATATTGTATATTATTTTTATTCGTATAGTTTTTTTTTCTTGCTAAAAGTAACTGTAACTGTATCAGGATTTGGATGGTTAAGTAAGTAAGATGGTGATGTAGAAGATGAACAGATTCACATCACTTTTCACTATGAAAAAAAAGTATCGACAATGACGATAGAGATCTTCACACATTGGCATGACGTCCAGGACAGCCTCAGCGATATGATTTTGGAAGGATGATAAAAAAAATTGGGTCGAAAGCTGCTGATTGCTGGATTGTCCCATTATTCTAAGAAACAAAGATGAAGAAAGGTTGTGAATCCCAAGCTTCTTTCTCTCCTCTTCTTAAACCTTTTTTTTTTGAAGGAAGGAACGTCAAGATGATGATGATAATAATAATGTTGATACAAGTTGAATAAAACTTTTTTGATAGTGATGCTGATGATGTCGATGAGTCGATACGAAACCAAGAATATTTTTTGGTGTTAAACTCTCTATAATAATCCTTGTTATCTCACTTTGCTAGTTTGTAAATCTGTTAGGTTTTTGTATATATATATTTTTAAACATATAATACTTTTTTTAGTTAGCCTATATCATTTTAATCATTATAGTTTCTTCTTCCTTAGAATAATATAGTAATAACAAAAATACAAAAATTCTATTCCAGTGATGATTGCAAGGATGATGAACCGGCTTTCACGAAACAACTTTGTTTTGCTTGTTTGTCCCCTATATGTTTCCTTTGAAATCCTATTACATTTTTCTTCTTCTTTTTAGTCAATAGCGTGTTAAACGAAAAGGTAACACACAGACACACTTTTTTTCTTACACATTCACACTCACAAAATTATTATACACACACATTCTTGTTTAATATACATTTATATATATAGATATCTTATATTCTCATTCACAGACGCACACATTTACAAACATATTATTACTGTTTTTTTGAATCTCAGCAAGTTTCATTTTTTGACTACGTTTCAGTTTTTCCGTCGGTGTATTCAGTTTTTTTTTAATAAAAAATATTTTCTATGACTAAAACTTAAATTCGCTGCTAAACCATATGCACATTTTGAAGTATGTGTTCATCAGGATGTAATCCTTTAAGTGAGACGTGGTGATGATGATCTGAGGGGTTTCGATGTCTCGTCGAGTAATGATGTTTGGGATTGGGTGGGATGGATACCTCGGTTGAGGGATGAGAGAAGCGGATTCGCGGCTTCTCCTGCCCCTTGAAGAATATCCATTTTTCTCTTATTCCCATGCATATTATGGGGATGATAATGGGATAAGCTTCTTGTCTGCAATAATTGAAAAAAACAGAAAAGTTGTAGAGGAATGGAATATATCCTTAAAAGAATGGTTTTTCATTAAGTTTACTTTTGCTAAAAATGTTACCTGCTGGCCGTAAATATTACGATGATAAATATCTATATCATGGGGATATAAGTGACCCTCATCTTCCGAAAGGTCTGAGACGGATGCTCTTGGCGACATATGATTTGGTTTCTCAATCTCCTCATAGACAGGATCGTTTCGATGAAATCCTGCACTACGAATATCAGAGTAGCTACTTCCTCTCGTCCAACTCCCGTCCATGCCGACGCCTCCTCCTTTACTGTACAAACCGAGGATGCCGACACCATCACCTGGGTATCTGTGGCCCCCCGATGTCATACCTCCAGCACCAAAATCACCGAAACCTTAGAAAATAATAATATCATATTCAATTAAAATGTGACTGACTGACAACTCAATAAGTAAATATAATATTGACAGACTAAGTAGACAAGGATGACTAATTGCTTTGATGTACCTGGCGAAGCTTGCATTCCTACAGCTGCCAACTGCTTAGCATAAAGCCCCTCATGATTTCTGATATCAACGGGCTGCCGACTTAGCGTCAAAAGTCGGCTATCAGGAAGCCTTTGTGTGGTTAAATGGTTGTTGTGACGGGGCTCACTCAGGATGCCTCCACCGGGCTGAAGTGTAGAATTTGCAATTTGCCCAGCTTGAAGCTGCTGCTGAGAATGGGTAGACATTTCCGTATCACTCGCATCCGAGCTCTTACCACAATCACAAATCTTTGAAATCATCTACGTCAAGGGAGGAAACACAAGAGGAAAAACAAATCAATAAGACTTCCATCGTCCCACACAAGCTCTTGACAATTTGCATTGAGAATATATATACAACTCTTCATCTTGCATTAGAACATTTTGAACTTACATCTTCTGATTTAATAACGTGAAAAACCAGTATAATAATTCCTTCTAGGGCAAGACTAATACTACTAGCATATGACAATGACGGGGACTCTGATTCCAAGTCATAGCAGTCTTAAAGTCCATGATAAAATCATGAGAAATAGAATTAGCAAACTGCCACGAAGCCAAGTGCTGTAAGGAAAAGAGGAAAAGAAGCAACATACAATTAATTTTAATTCCCAAAAATTCAGTTACAATAACATCAACATTGGACATCTTCAAGTGTCCTTCTTCTGATGTGATAAGATATTCAAGATTGCACACTCACCTTGCATAAACGTAGAGGGCTTTGTCATCATTTGGCTTCTTAGGCATGGTTGAGACAAGTCCACATATTTTATACGAAGTGTAAATTATCATGGCAGCAGTAGCCTGGAAGCATTTACAACAAAGGACAAAGTGAGAACTAAATACTTTACACACTTGTTTCATGAAAACACACTTGAGCATCACAAAAGACAGTATGAGACTGGTTTTCACCCACAGACAAGAAGTGCATATGTCTATTTATATATGTATATCCTTTAGACATGATGCAAAAACAATTAAGCACATTTTAATGTGACACCCAAATAAAAAACCATTCACTCATGTGTGTGTCTCTGTGTGTGTGTTTCCATAAGCTGGAAAGGGATAAGAGCTGACTAATTTTTTTTTATATTCTGCTCATCCATTTGGAAATGGATAACATAACTCACCAGCGCGACCAAAATGGCTGGTCCTACAAAGCATAACAATGCAAAGCTGGTTTGAATCCAGCAATACTCCTCACTACGGTAACTTCTTGGGTCCAGAAGGAAGGACAATAGGACGACAATCGCAGGAGAGCCATATGAGACCCCGTAATACCACAACTGACGAGATAATCCACTCTCAGCTGCTTCCACAACGATCAGATGCAAATGGAAGCCTAAACATGTAGAAGGCGGAGGAGGAAAAACAAAGACAAAAAAAGATAGCTGTGTTAGCTTACAAACATAGAATGATAGTAGTAGAAAGCAGACAAATGCTGGAATGCATATATATTCAAATAATTCTCTCATTTTGGTTAGTCAACTTGACATCGAAGCCCTTGTCGCTTTCTCTTATCTCCCCTTGATTTACGACTCCACATATAATTCATTACTAATGGACAAAGGGCAAATACCGTTCCACACTAGAGCTTCTGTTAGTTCTTCTCTACTCCAGCTCATTCTCATTTCACATTTAATCAAGAATGGAATTTTGTTTTTCATTTTACTTTAAACAATACGCTACCCATAATATAGTGCCATACGTTGCAAGAATACCAACAAAAATGAGAGAAAGTACAAAAACAAGAATTGGGGAGGAAAACTCACCATGTAAGAATAGCCAGAGGATGGAGGCTAGTGCAAAAAAGTGAAGCACGATAGCAATCACCGTGCACCCCAGTGAATTTTGAGTTTGGTTGATTCCAAACACAAAAATGATTTCTCCCATGAGTAAACAGAAGAATAAATTCTTCAAAATCATTGTTTGGAATACCTGGTTTTGGAAAAGGAAGAAAAAAATATGGTTAATTGACTTATTCAGGGTGACGTGAGCTGACGTGCATAATTACATTCTGCTGTCAGAGACACAAAACGAGGAGGTTTGTAGTCATCGGGAGGACACAAATTAAATTTGTTCTGGTAACCAACTTACTTTTCCATGAATGCAGAAATGTGTGATGATAATCGTTAAGACAAGGCACAGAATGACCACAGCAGAGCAAACATACATTACAACCTGTGTGGGAAACAAAAGAGAGATGAAAACGGGTGAATTATGGATCAACACAACACACCGCATCCAATCCAAAACGGAAGGAGAGAGTTTGAGCCTTTGTTTTTTCGTGTAAAAAGTACCTGTAGCATTTTAGGTGTTGGAAGATGTTTCGGTGGAGGTTCCAGATCCATCAAGATAGCGAAATTTGTGAGATGGGTACACTGACACATGGTATGTGTCCGATTCGTCTTGACAACGCGACAACAAGGCACAGAATGACCACAGCAGAGCAAACATACATTACAACCTGTGTGGGAAACAAAAGAGAGATGAAAACGGGTGAATTATGGATCAACACAACACACCGCATCCAATCCGAAACGGAAGGAGAGAGTTTGAGCCTCTATTTTTCTGTGTTAAAAGTACCTGTAGCATTTTAGGTGTTGGAAGATGCTTCGGTGGAGGTTCCAGATCCATCAAGATAGCGAAATTTGTGAGATGGGTACACTGACACATGGTATGTGTCCGATTCGTCTTGACAACGCGACAACCCTCCTCTGACCATTTGCTAGAGGGAAACAAAGAGGAGAACAAAATGAGACATCGTGTTATGTAAAGCACGAAAGTGAGAGAAAGAGTTAAAGTAAGGAGGAGATGGAATGAGCACAATGTGAAATCGTGGTTTGGTTCAGTAAATGGATTGAGCACACCACCAAAAGTTACATTACATCACATCAGTATAGCTCTCAGTACTCAAGCAATAATTTCCGCACGGTGGTGGTGATGGTGAGACATTTCAACAATAAATCAGTCAATTTCGTGGGCAAGTGCATGGTAAGCTAACTAAATGAGTGGAGGTACTTATGCAGATGAAATTAGGAGAGAGAAAACTCTCGCCTCTCTCTCTCTCTCCCTCTCACGCTGAGTAACTTGTAATGCATCTTTTAGCACCAAAACAGGAAGCTAAGTGAGAGAGCACATGCCTTGTTTCACCACCGCCATTACATTACATCACATCACCATCATGAGAATATTATATTTCGCCTTGCATTCACTCACTCACTCCCCATCCCAATCTCCACTTTCAAACTGAATTCTCTCACATAATTTGATTATCTGAAATTATCCCCTGAAAAAGGAATTGTTGGAGACATTGAAAGAGAGAGAGAAAATTTTCACTTACTCTTGCGTATAATCCCAAAACACACACTGGGGGTTGCTCACATTGTCGAGCCACAAATGACGGAGTGTCAACTGAACTGGGAGCGCTAATTGGATGTGCCGTCCCTGATTTAATGAAGCGGAAATGACACGAGAATTCACCAATTTTCGACGCTCTCCTCCTTCATTTCCTCTTTCGGGACTGATGGGTTGAAGAACCTGTTCGAAAAGAAAGTCACAATGTGTTAGTTTATAACTCACATCATCACATACAACATTTTCATTTTGGGAGCAGAGCTAATTTCCTTTGTAAAAAGGATGATGATGATGATGATTATGATGTGTAATCACAGCCAGGAATTGAAAATATAAAGCTTAAAAATGAAATAGAACTAAATATCTTTTTTTTTCATCATCATATTTAGAGATACTGTCAAAATGGAGTGGAAAGTGACATGACTTGTCCACTCAACTGGAAGAGGTGGACCGATAAAAAACAACATGAGTGAAGTGTTTGAAACTAATGGCACCCTAATGAATATACACTTTGTCCATGGTATTCCTAAAGTGTGTGTGGAAGAAGAGCATGGTCTGCTGAGCTATTGGAATGGGAAAAGGGAAAGTCAATAAAGTAGAGAGTTGCTTACATGTTCCAAGTTGTTGTACGCAAAGCAGACTAGACGGACCAGGCCTCCATCACTGTTCTCTCGAAGTGCTTCCGCCGGCATGGTCAGCACATCCCCCATTCGTCCCCAATGATCTGTGGATTCTGATGGGAAATTGATTTCTCGAACGTTGTTTGCCTCAATGGCATAAATCGTGGTTACTACACAAGACAAAAACAAAGAAAAACATGGCTATTGATCGAGATTGATGGGAGACCTAATATTATTATCAGCAAGAAGGAGAGAAAGAGAGTCAGAGAGAAAGAAAGAGTGGAGAGAGAGTGAAAGTGGTGTGTGGTGAGAGAAAAAAAATAGAAGAGGAAAAAAAGACATTAGTCCATTATGTGTGAGAGAGCATGAGAAAAGAGAGGTCTCTGATCAATTTTCTTCTATAAAAGCTTTATAAGTGACAAAGATATTGCCTCTTGAGCTCTCTTTTCTTTTTCCCCAGAATCAAAACCAAAACATTTTCCGCAGGACGGAAGGAAAGAAAGGATAAGGAACTAGAGGGAAAGTGAAAGAGGAGATGAAAGGAAAAAGGAAAAGAGAACACATATTTCTCTGTTTTCTTTTCTCTTCTCTCCTTCCCTTTTTTTACCACACATCATGGGCATCATGATCATGAGATGTGTGCGTGTACTTTATATCTTATGTGTGTATAGGGATTTTTTTCTTCTTTTTCCCACTGATGATTTACTTACAGATATTTTTGACTGACTTCCTAAGCGTTTTCTCAGAGGTGACCACATTTGCGAGTAGAAAAGCATTATCTTCTAATCCAACCAAAAGATCAGTTGCAATTTTCATTTGATCAGCATAGCTCAAGTCCCTCCAAGGATCGAGTCGAGTTTTCTCCAGCAAATTGCTTCCAGCTTCTAGTATCAGTCCTAAAAGTTCTGCCGCTAAGTCTTCCCTGCTCACTTGGTTGGTGAGAGTTCGTAGCTGATCATTCATCCGGGTTGCTATCGTCTTAATAATCCTCACCGCTGCAGCTATATCTCCACCATACATCTGCTTTGTGCTTGTGACCTGAGCCAAGTCACTGGCGACATTCGATATTCTATCCCCTTCTAATACTCGAGCCTGTCCACACATAAGTTTACACAAAAAATGAATTATTATTTTATCTTAATATATATACCTTGATCATTTTTCTTATAACTTCTTACGTAACTCATATTATTATTTTTTATAAAAGTATTTTCCTCAATAATAATAATGTAGAACCTATGCCATTTCGTATTTAGTTGCAATATTCAAGCTAAGGTAACATGATAATGTCATACGGTATGATGCTCTAATATCTAATCCCTGGAGGAGAAAAGAAAAAATTGCTTACCTGGAGACTGAGAAGCCAAGCTGATTTGCAGTCACTGAGATCAGGAGATTCTGGGAACCACGTGGGCATATTATTTTGCTCATTTCCCACACACTTCCATCTTGCAAGACCTGAGGCACCTCCAGGACATGGTTGCTTTGCTACCTCTCCAACCATAGTCCAGTTCCAGAACATGCCTCGATCCATTTTTGACTCACAGTATAGCTTACTTATATCCCGACCTAATGAGGCAAAAGGTCATGATGATATTAGAGAAAAATACGGAGAAAATGATATGATCCTAACGATCATCATTTTATCCTCACACCAATATTCGATTGGAAAAATATAAAAAATTATTCCTAAAGGTGCGTCACTTCGTTTCCTCTTATTTACTAAGGGCTTTATATCAAATTTCGATAGTTATGGTGAAAGAAAGTCTAGAAGGTTTGCTTACCATGGGGAGAATTATATCGATGATTTCTTTCCACATCCAACTCATCTAGCCCACCATGGTTACGTTGGGTAGGGTACACTGTAGGACTCACCGTCACAACACCCCTCACAGGTCCAAGTGCATTTTCATTTAGATTATTATTGTTATTATTGGTAGCACTGTTGCCGGAATTTCCCCCATTTTGTTCTCCTCCACCGGCTACTTTATCTGACCACATATTATCCATCCCTCCGCCATTATCAATTTTCGATTTGTCTCTCTCAAACTGAGCGGCCCAGTCCAAACTCTCTGTTACATCGCCCATTCCATCCCTATCTCCGGGAGCTCCACCACCTCCAATTCCAGCCCAAGATTTATCATCAGTTTCACTTAGACTGTCATCCTCATCAGAATTCATAACTCGAAGGTTGCCATCGTCACCATCATCCGAGGATCCTGGTGGAACCAAAGGATTCACTTCGCTTAAAAGGACGGCACTATTGGAAGAAGAAGAGGATGATGATGATGACGACGAAGAAGAAGGTGGTGGTGGCAGCACAGTCGTCGTCACAATCACTGACGGATTATCTGACTCTGGAAGTGGGTGCACTCCAACTCCGCCAGGAAACTCGTTATGGCCATACTTTGACAGGTTGCCAAATAGCGATGGACCATACGGGATAATGTCAGGGGCTAAAGGTTCCTCATTTCCTGATGGGACTCCTCTAGTTGCGCTACTATCTACTGACTTAGTTTCTGTCGAGCCTCCAAAAGGATTAGAGGGATTTAGCCATGGAGGGTTTTGACGAGATCCTCCAACCGCACTTCGTGGAGTTGTCGACGTCAAGGAACTCGCTAAAAAGTGAATAATAAAAAAAACGTGAAGAATTTAATGCAAATTATACATTTTCATTTGGGGAGAAATGTCATAAAAAGCAGGCAAAGCTTAATCCTTCGAGATCCTTCTTGGAATAAATGCTTATAAAAGTACCATTACATTATGCATTTGTACTTATATATCTACCATATCCATAAACCACCTTTCTCCTTCTGAAAAAAACAATCTCATCCATAGGAAAAAATGATTAATTTGAACGTTAATAGAAACTGTCTTAATTTTCTAGAAAAAAATGAGTAACTAGCTGTTTCTCCATTAGAACGACATTCACTCAAAAAGCTCATTCATTATTTTTTCCTATATATATGTTGTAAAGTAGCTTAAAGAATCCATAAGTATAGAGGGAGAAAGCTTAATAAAGTATTGCACGTGTATGTTTGTGTTTGTGAGTGTGTGCATGCATGCCAACCAGCTTTTAATTTTCAGCTTACGAGAGCTAAACATAGTGTATGTGTAATACAAAGAACAAAGGGAAACTAGACGCAGGAGGACCACACAACAAGCAAGTAAAGTGATTTCCTGAGGACGAAAAAAGGAAAGGAAAAAAAAATTTGCACGAAAAGTTTGAGTCAAGTATAAAACTTTTTGAGACTAGTGATTACATAGTATGAGCCTACTTTTACCATGACTCATATCATAACATAGTAAAACATAACTTAGCTAAATAAATAAGGGTTATATACAATTATACAAAAGTATACATAAGAAGGGATAGCTAGAAAAGCAAAAATTTTCAACAGTACAACTTGTTCCAACCACAATTTTTATTCTAAAGCTAAAACCAAAACGGGAATGAGAAGGAAAGCCAGCTCAAGTTTTGACATTCAGTTGTAAAGTCCCAAATACAAGAATACCCCATAATTTGGGATGTTATCTTGGCCCGTATCTAAAGATCTAGATGAGAAGGCTATAAATTCTCAACCGTTTTGAAATAAACGCAGAAAAAAACAAAAACATCCATCTATATTTTGTGTATATATACATAATATACATTTGTTTCAAATTAATGTAGGACTATGAATGCATATATGAATGTATGAACAAATGTTGCTCTCAAATCTAATACGGAGAAGAGCTAGAGGTTAGCTAAGTATTTTCTTTCTCAAAACTTTTCTCTCTTTAGGTCTACCTACCAATCAAAGCTTTACCTGGGGAGCCTTTAGCCGCTCCATTAATTTCCCTTATGAGCGATTAATGCGGAGGGACACACATGTAGTGGAGAGAACTAAATGAATGAGTTTCAATCATACTTAAAGTGAAAACCCACACACGACTTGGTAGATTGGACTTTGGACTGGACTCTAGTTTTGTGTCATGCCATATGCCCTGCCTCAGTCTTGGTCTCCCTTTTCCTGGAGAGAATGAGAGGGAGGCAGGATAAAAAGGAATAGGAACGCAAAACCAACAATCAAAGAGCAAATAAACAAAATAATATATCCATAAATAGAAAGAGAGAGAGGGCAGGTTAGTAAAACGCGATACTCTTTTGGAAAGGATCCCTCTCCTCATGAATTTCAAATATTCCTCATAATACAATACTTAACAATCATTACACTAATTGCAGAACAATAGTTAGCGCATGTGATGGCGGAGCGGTGGTCGTTGTGCGTAAATGGAAAACTTGGCTTGTGGCATGACACCGCGTAATATAGAATATGAGAGCAAACGAAACCACTTTAGAGCTTGAGCTAACATTCAACATTCTTTCTTTATTTTGGCGAGTTTTACGTACATAGCGTGTCATAACCTCAAGCTCAGTCCCAACTTCAACTTTCTTCGGAGACAATAGTTGCATACGTACATATGGATATAATACATGTATGAAAGAGTACGTTTAACCATATGCTTTTCCCAATTGCCACTCCTTAGTACACAAACACACAAGGCATAATTTTGGTTAAAACTCACGATAAACTACATTTCATAATGGCGTGCACCCTTTTCTCTCCTCCTTAAAAAACAAATGGGAGCATAATGTCGTAGTCCCAGTGTTTTAGATTTATATGAGCTAATAAATGTAAGTTGAACAGATGTACCATCTTTCTTTCTCGCTTTAGCCTTTTGTGTTTTCACGAGATTGGGAGAGAGGAGTTTCGTAACGAGAATGTTTATGATACGCCGCGTTCCCTGTTCTTCGCTCCCTTTTCTCCCTCTTTCTCTCTCTCTCTATCTTGTCTTTTCCTTTGTGCTCCACTTCTACCAGGATATTTCACACGCTAAATGGGAAAATTGATCACAAGCTAAAATATTTCCTGGAACGATTAGAAATTTTCTAAAGTGGAAGGAATGGAACGGAGCCTCATGCTTTGTTTAGAGAAATGCAGCTAGAGCCTAGACATTATGTGTGGTGGAGGATAATGTAGACCCTCTTTGTTTTCAGTTTAGCCAAAAGCTTTTCCAGAGTTTCCACCCAAAAAAGGATAGAGTTTGATGGGGAATTTTCTTGAGAACAAACTGGAGTGAAATGTATGCTTCTATACGAAAAAGGTGGCATTCTGGGTTCTGCTGTCGCCTTTTTGTTAGCTCACCACACACTACTTCTCCACGGCGGCTTGGACAATGACGACAAAATGTAAGGAAAGAGAAAGAGAGTGGAAAAGTGAAATGTGCATGTTGGAGAGAAGTTTAGCGTGTGCTCCTGTTGTTGAGGAGAGTATACATTATATAGAAATAGGAAGAGAAAACATGCATGCTCTCTCTCTCTCTCCCTTCCATACTTACATTACACACAATTTATGTTTGCATGCAGATCCAACAAGAGAAACAACATGCATGCAATCCCATCGCCCCAAACCACTTTTAACATATTCAATTGGCAAACACAGCATAAATATTATTTGTTTTTTAAACTTGTAATGCATTATAATAACCTACTGCCGCTATCTACTCCCCCAGCTTTTTATTTGTGGGTTTAGTTCAGCTCATGTGTTCATATCTTAGGTAGAAACTAAAACCACGTAAAAAAATATTATTTGGTTTCTTTTTTTTCTGCTGTAGTACATATCATCTGCTGAGAACATAAGCAAAAAAAAGTAGGTGCTAGATTACATACTCCACTTCCAACTTCTGCATTTATCCACGTGAGTAATGAATCGCAACTCAAACTTTCTTTGAGAAAAAGAAACTGTTCAAGAAGTTAAATGCATGAAAAGAGGAAACAAAACTGTTAGAAAGTATGTGCAACATGGTTGAAAGAAGAGAGAAAAGAAACGAAAAGTTTTTTTTGGAAGACTTTTTCTTTGTGAAGTGAAAAAAGAAAGGTTTGTGACTAAAACACCCCAAAAATCTAAAACCAACACTCAAAAGCACGAGAGGGAAAACCGGAAAGAAAGGATTCAAAAATCGTAGAGCTCTCTCTCTCTATTTTCCTCTTTACATGATACGCTCTCAACTCCTCTATTCTCACATTGTGGCAGAGAACTACGTGCATAACATGCATGCATATCATCAACTCTGTAATTTTGGTAGAGACACATAGGCGGAAAAAGCACACACAAAGAGCTGAAAAGGGGTTATAGACTTTTCTCTCGTCAATATATATCTACATGCCTTTTACCTCCTTCTCTTTTCTACCTACTACCTACTACCTACTTTTTTTTGTTGCTAATAATGAGTAAGTAAAAGGGGGGAAAGGAGCGCAGTGCAGTGGTAGCAAACTAAAGGGATATATATACTACTTATGTTTTTGTGTGTGTTTTTTAGAGTGGTGGTGGGTGTAAGACTTGACTATACTTAAGATAGGTAAAAGCATAGATCCATTTATATTTTATAGGGAGCACATTATATTATTATTAGAGAGAAAAAGAGTTTGTTCTTCTTCCTCCTTTTCTTATAGTGTATGAAAGAGCATTTCATGCATGCATGCATACATTTGCACAGAACCTTTCACCAGAAGGGAAGAAAGGAGGAAAGCAACACCAACATTTTATATACACATATACACACACAAAAAATGTACTCCGGATCCTCCTCAACGTGCTCCTACTCTCTCTCTCTTTCTCTCCCTACTTTGACTTTCTTTTTATGANTCTCTCCCTACTTTGACTTTCTTTTTATGAGAGTTAGTTAGTTATACCTAGTACCTACTTTTTGGTTCAGTTTTGCGGGAACTCGACTACTTGTTTCAAAAGTTATATAGAGCAAATCGGGAAGGAAAAAGCAAGTTTTCTTGTTTGTCTCCAGACATTTAACGCTTTTTACTTCCACGCATAGATACACACGTAACAAACTCCAGCCATCCAAAGCCACATACAAACACATATATACACCAACTGTGTGCATCATATCATCATCATCATAATCCACCTCTAGAATTACTTATGTATGTGAGGATTGAATGTATGTATGCATAATGTATTCATGAAGAGAAGAAAAGCAGAAAAGAGAGAGAGAGAGAGAGAGAACTCACACCACATCATACCATGTACTTTCAACTAACTACTTTCTTTTGGTTCAAAGGCAAAAGAAAAAACATCTTCACCTTGCCACTTGCCAGAACAGCAGTGGGTCCTTGCCATTTCCTTCCCTAAAAAAATTAGAGAAACCAAACCTCCAAAGCCACACAACTACCACATCCACTGACTGAGTTAGTAGAGGAGTTATGAAGTTGAGTATATATATATATACCCAAACAAAGTGCAGCTAAACTCAACCATCCCACTTTCAAGTGAAGTTTTTTTAAGAGCAACTCTTGTTTTTCTTTTTGGGGTTTGAGCGGAATGCAATCATATGTGCATTTTACGTGGGATGCTGAAATGGTGATAAAGATGATGGGGATGCTGATGATAATGATGATACCGAGTGTTGCTACATAATTTTTGTGCATATTTCTTCTCCCATTATGTAAAACTGATGCGGATATAATCACAACGTTGAACGTAAAAAAGGAGTTTTTTTTGAGAAGCTGCAAAAAGGAACACAAGGGAACTTTCTTGTTTCTCCAATTTCTTGTCGTTTGGACATGAGCTAAAGCATAATGTGTAGCAACCGGTTTTTATTTATGAACAGAAAAGACATGAGACATTCATTGAGCAACACTCATATTTTTTTCTCCTTCTGATTCATTAACACAAGGGAACTTTCTTGTTTTTTCCAAGTTCTTGTCGTTTGGACATGAGCTAAAGCATAATGTGTAGCAACCGGTTTTTATTTATGAACAGAAAAGACATGAGACATTCATTGAGCAACACTCATATTTTTTTTCCTTCTGATTCATTACGTCGATAACGACAGAAACTTGTTAATCATATTGAGCAAGACTGACATATGCATATATACATAATATGCAAAATATATACATTGCAAACTACTACTTACTAGTTGAACTGGAGTTTTTGAATAAAAAAATATTATATTAACTCCCTTTTTCAATTTGTCTACTCTAATATTTTTCTTGAACATTCAAATCATGTAAGAAGAGAGAAAAAGTAGTCAAAACAAAATCTAAACCAAACTATCAACTATCTACCTTCCTTTCAATTGTTTATGTATGATATATAATGGCTTTTATTTATGTAAAACATTTGCGCACAAAAAATGTATAAGTAGAAAATAAGATGTGACAAGAACTAGCATCCATACTTCATCTCACTTGAGTTTTTCTTCCTACCTACAACCTACGAGAGCTTACAAAGTTGCTACCGCACGTAAGCACACATGTATACTTAATATATATACATGATAATTGGAAGTGGAAGCTGCTACTTCCATTTCTTGATAGATGAGAAACACCGTCAAACTTTTTTTTATTAAGTTTTTTTTAATACTTCAAACATA
>JAANSM010002452.1:0-14982 GCA_036850725.1 Orchesella villosa
CGAAATATGTAGCTACATATGTAATATGTAGTAATTCGTGAAATATGTAAAATATGTAATTATAAAGTGGGCTTAGACTACTCCACTGGTCACCAAATGTACTCTTACGAAGTCTAGGAGCAAACGGATAACGTATGCCAAATATGTATTTACATGCTTTGGACAAGTCTATTTATTAGTTATTTGCAAATATCCGATTTTCTAACTTAACTTTGAATATGGTCTCGGTTTTTCTAAACGTCGTGATGATAGTATTTGGTGGTGATAATAATTTATATACCTTATTTCTTATTATTTTCTAGCAGTGTCATGCTTCATATGACATGCTAAATCCACAGAGGGGGCGGTCACGGAGGTTAGAACCACCGTGATATGCACCCTCAGCATCATTTGCAAGTAGGTTAGTCGGATGACCAGCGTCCGGTCATTTATGTATGACATTGATGAATAAGGCACATTCTTACACGTACTAGTTTTAGTATGTAAGTAATGTCATGGAATGTATGACCTTCGTGTGTAAGATTGCATTCTTGAGAAAGGTTAATGATGATGATTGCCGATGTTGATATGTTAACGATGACCAACATCATCAATATATGAAGATGACACAGCATGAATAAAGGAATCAGTAGTCCACGATAAGCCCTACGACCATAAACGTCTTTACCTCTCACTTACGCTCACATCATCATCACACACACGGACGCTTTATCCATAACTATATATCTATCTAAGCCGTGGTGTAAGTATGGTTTCGGGGTAAATAAATACCGATAAGAATTGACAACAAACGAATTCGATAACAGCTTCATTGATATTACGTAGGATTCATTTTTGGCATTATGAATATATATTTAATTTAGATCTACCTGTACAAAAACGACCATCAACGGAATGTCTGACTTTTCACCGCAAGCATAACATTAACAACATACGTAAGAGTTTCATTAAAATAATTCATTTTGAAATTCCTATCCATAATTCCTATATCTCCAATGGGTACTCCACAACGCCGGAAGCTTAACAACAGCCGTCGGAAATACTTTCCGTTACTTCTGTTGCAGTGAAGTATTAATTCAAGATCCAATTTCCTTTTCCAATTCTTTATCATATCCCCGGTTAATTTAAAAACGTAAGACCCTAGTTCACACAAAAAACAAGCAACGAACAATGCAATACCAGAAATGGCGACCCCTATCCCGGTAACAGATAGACTTAACCGTAATCTCATACCCAAAATAATAACATTTATACCTATGATAATCGAAATAAATAAATAAACAAATAGTGTCCCTAAAAAGTAATTTAAAAACCATTTACACGACATTAAGAACACACAAAACCTACGGTATCGCACGATTGCATTATAGCTTAAGCATCCGTCTTCGTGAATGCCCTTAAGTTGGTCCATTACAGAAAAAGCAAGTGTATAGCACATCATTGCTAACGAACGAAAGTTTAAAAATATTGCCTGAGTCTGAATGAGCCCGACAATATGCCGAACGTATCTGAAACCCAAGATAGATAAAGTAGTTTCTAGGGAGCCAGATAATTTATTAATTGACATCGTGGCACAATAAAGGGGATCAAAGTTAAGTTCTACTGCAGTAATTGGAATTATAACGGAAACTAAAGTATAACTAAAAACGGTATAAATCAGTATGATTCCCAGCCAATCCAGTTGAATATCGGGAATTCTCTTAATTTCGTTGTACATCGAACGAACTCTAATCGGGCGTATTAATTTGTATTTCGGTGTTGTCCTCAACCGCAAGCACCAGTTCGTCACAGAAATTAATTCCTTTTGGCAGAACAACAGGAGTAGTTCCAGTATTACGGTTGTTGTATAAGTACTGACGATAAACAGAAACGGAATGATTTGTTCTAAAGGTAAAGTATTATGTGAAATAATTATCTTAAACAAAACTATTATTCCGCAAACACATCCGAGTAGCCCAACAAATCCAAACATTGCCACAGTATATGGAATAAGCTTGTACCGTTTCCCCTGAAACTGTCTCCATTCCTCTTCTGACTCGCTCCAACAAACGACGTAGCCTGGGAAAAATAGATCCACCAGAGATTGATGAAGCTTAAGTGCGAGGAGCGTTAATGTCGACTTCATAGTTGTGGAAACGTAATTTGTGAAGCTTTAGGTTGAAACGTTCCTACTCGTCATATGTCGTTAAGTCCTAGCAGTAGGATCGGTTATTGTTTAGCGATGTACTTTCTGGCATCGAATGATTCTACAAAAGTGTTTGAAAATAGTCTTTAGTCTTGGCATAGGAAGAAAGTTTGGTGTATGTTTTGAAAATAGGAAGTATATTATTATAAGCTCCAACTCAAATATCAATGTAATTTAAAAACGTCAAATAATTAATGCTCCAAATGCAAATATCGGTATATATGCATACTCTGTGGTTTACGTTAATTACTGCGACAATACGTGCTGTTAATATTGCAACCTGAAGACAATTGGAACATTCCGAAGGTTTTCAGACTTATTACTAGATTCAGACAACCTTTCATTTAAAGTAAAAACCCGTGACCTAAAATGATTCGTGAAATTATTGGGAACCATAAACATCGGCTATTATTATAGATACAGGTATAATTATGATGCATTACCAAACGTGCTTGCTTTTTCGGACTGTTATCGAATTCAAGCTTAATTTATAGAATTGGAAATTCGCTGTAGTTTTTTATGAAGGTTTCAAATGAAAACATTACTTGAAATTACTGCTAAAAATGAAGAATTATACAATGGTTATAACTCCGTGACGACGATAATTTTGTCGAAGATCCTCAATAATCAACGTTAATTGTTACTGAATATTTTAAAATGATGATCATTCTTTAATTGAATTCCTTAATTTACGGAGTTTTTAAGCCATGTAACATTTTATTGATAGGGAATGACACTTAAATAAAATAACGCCTCCCAAGAAATTGTGTTTTCTTTCCATTTTGAAAAATTAGACCTAATAAGCTGTAAATTCGTATCATAGTAATCTCTACATACAACTTTTAACATACAATAACTCACATCAAATTTTCGATTTGCCGATTTTTCACAACAATCAAAACATTAACAATATAGCTAAGAGTTTGATTAAAATAATTCATTTTAAAATCCCTGTCCATAATTCCCACGTCACCAATAGGTAGTCCACAACGTCGGCAGCTAAGTAACAGCTTTCTCAGTAGCTTTCCTTCAAATCCATTGCAGCGTTTTAATAACCCAAACTCCAATTCCGTTTGCCAATTTTGTATCTGTGCTCCACTTAATTTAAAAACTAAACAGCCTAGCTCACACAAAAAACATGCCAGAAATAACGCAAGACCACCACTCGCCGCCGCCATTCCGGAAACAAATATACTTGATTTTTGTCGTATTCCCAAAATGATAACATTTATGCCTACCACAAGTACGAAAAACATGAACGAATATAGTGTCGCAAAAAATTGCTTTAAAAACCAATGCCACGTCACAAAGAAAATGCAAAACTTCCGGTATTCGACGAATTTACTATAGCTCAGCTGTTCATCTCTCCAAATTTGTTTTAGTTGAGCTATTAATACAAAAGCAAATGGATAACAAATCATTGCTAACAAACGAAAATTAAGAAATATTGCCTGACCCTGAACGAGCGCGACAATTAGCCGAAAGCATGTGAAAGCTATGTGTGAAACAGTAGCTTCTGAAAGATAATTTAATTTTGTTAAAGCAATTGCGGCCAAATATAGGGGATCAAATTGAAGCACTACTGCCGTAATTGAAACGATTACAGAGCCCAAAGTATAACTAAAAACGGTAAGAATCTGTAGAATTCCTAGCCAATCCGGTGAAGTATCGGAACTTCCCTTTATTTCTCTATAAATCAAACGAAATCTTGTAAAACCTTTGAGTTTATTTCTTTGTTTAGTACCAAAACGTAGACAATAATTAGCAACAGATATTAATTCATTTTGGGAGAGAAGAACAAGTGTCTCAAATATTATTACTGTGGGAAAGTAGCTGACAACGAAGAGATAGGGGATGGTTTGTTCTATTGGTAGTGTATTGAAATAAAGAGTTTTTGTGAAGGCAACTACTAATCCACAACTACACCCTAGTAATCCAACAAATCCAAAGATTGCTACGATGCAAGGAATAAGTTTAAATTTTTTCCCTTGAAATTTTTCCCATTGCCCCGTGGACTCGTTCCAGTTTATGAAGTAGGTGGAGAAAAGAAGGTTTACGAGGTATTGATGAAGCCTAAAAGCAAGGAGAATTAACGTGGTTTGCATTGTGCAGAAGCAAAATTTTATTTATCTTTAATCACAAATGATTTCTTAGTTCGCCAAATGTCAGTATACTAAAGTTTTATTTTCAAGCTTAATTTTCAAGTTTAAGAAGTTGTATAGATAAAAATGAATGTTAAGTTATGTTCTGCTGGCGTCGAATGAGTGGACGAATAATTTTGACAACGGGTTTTATAGCTAAGCGCATGTTTGCAAATGAGTTTATTTTTAGAAGTATTTGAAAATAGAAGAGGAAATTGCAATTTCTGACAGCAATGTCAAATAATATCTAAGCGTTCCACGTGTTGCACAACATTTTAATTTGGTATTTACGGTTAGCATTGAAATTAATGACACAATTATAAAATGCCCATTATTTTAAGAGCAAAACAAGAATGTTACGCCAATTTGATATAGAAATTCATGCATAAGAATACATCTCCGTGCCGGTGATATTCTAGAATTTTGCATTTTTACACACATCAATGCACTTAAGACTTTGTTTCGCAATTTGTTAAAAAAAATGAAATCGGAATAATATAATCGTTGCAATTATAATGGTAAAAATAAAACCTTCAGCTAAATATAGAAAAATGGATCACATTATACTTCATTCCAAGCGTTTAAAGTTGCTATTAGAAACTCCCTTGAATTATTGATATCTACTAAATTATTTCAATTACTGACAATGACTCATGAAAGCGGTTAAAAGTTCCGCATGCAGCGAATTGTGGCCGTCGCCAACTAATAAGCTTATTGTATTTACTGGGAAAAGCTCAGCTTTGAGGAATGTTTATTTTAATAACAACGTTTATGATACTTAAAACTGTATTTCTAATAACTTGATTTACAGAAGAATTATTTTTATTACATTGTTACGTAAAAGGCTATCTAATTGATATTGAAATCTGGTAATGAATAATAATTATTCTCAGTATTGAAGGGTTAAAATTAGCGTGCATAGAGTATTTATATACTATATCGATCAAATCTTATATAATAGAACCATTAGGTAGTTTACGGCAACCTATGTTTTAAACAATGACAAATAAATGCATTTAAGGCTTCATCCCTAATTTCCACATTTTTATCTGTAGCACAGTATATCAGCAACTTAATAACGTGTTACTAAAAACTTTCGTTTGAATGCACAACTGCTACTGTAATATGTTAAAATTTTAACCGCTTAAAATTATATGCCAATTCCTGTCAACGTATGTCATTTCTAATTTCATTATTTCTGTCATTCCAGTACAAAATCATTGAATTCAAGTCCAGCAATCCTACTAAATTGATTTAAACTGCAGTAAAACAGTGAGTTTGCTCAAAGTTTGACAATTTTTGACTTAAGTGGTAAATAATCCTTGATTTCATTTTTTATCTTGATTGCAAGATATATATTTTATCCTCAAGTTCGAAATTGGGGTGCAAAAATTGATTTTGTTTAGGGTGTTTTAGTTATTTGCAAATAATTCGATTTTCTATCTCAACTTTGAGTATTCCTTTTTTGTACCGTAGTTTTTTGCATTAAGAATATATATTTAATTTAGATATGCCTGTACAAAATGGACAATCAATTGAATGTACCGACTTTTCACCGCAAGCATAACATTAACAACATACGTAAGAGTTTGATTAAAATAATTCATTTTGAAATCCCTATCCATAATTCCTACATCTCCAATGGGTACTCCACAACGTCGGAAGCTTAACAACAGCCGTCGGAAATACTTTCCGTTACTTCTGTTGCAGTGAAGTATTAATTCAAGATCCAATTTCCTTTTCCAATTCTGTATCATATCCCCAGTTAATTTAAAAACGTAAGACCCTAGTTCACACAAAAAACAAGCGACGAACAATGCAATGCCCGAAATGGCGACCCCTATCCCAATAACAGATAGACTTGACCGTAATCTCATTCCCTAAACAATAACATTTATACCTATGATAATCGAAATAAATAAATAAACAAATAGTGTCCCTAAAAAATAATTTAAAAACCATTTACATGTCATTAAGAATACACAAAACCTACGGTATCGCACGATTGCATTATAGCTTAAGTATCCATCTCCGCGAATGCCCTTAAGTTGGTCCATTACAGAAAAAGCAAGTGTATAGCACATCATTGCTAATGAACGAAAGTTTAAAAATATTGCCTGAGTCTGAATGAGCCCGACAATATGCCGGACGTATCTGAAACCCAAGATAGATAAAGTTGTTTCTAGGGAGACAGATAATTTATTAATTGACATCGTGGCACAATAAAGGGGATCAAAGTTAAGTTCTACTGCAGTAATTGGCATTATAACGGAAACTAAAGTATAACTAAAAAGGTATAAATCAGTATGATTCCCAGCTAATCCAGCTGAATATCGGGAATTCTCTTAATTTCGTTATATCTCATACCAACTCTAATCGGGCGTATTAATTTGTATTTCGGTGTTGTCCTCAATCGTAAACACCAGTTCGTCGCAGATACTAATTCCTTTTGGCAGGACAACAGGAGTAGTTCCAGTATTACGGTTGTTGTATAAGTACTGAAGATAAGCAGAAACGGAATGATTTGCTCTAAAGGTAGTGTATTATTTGAAATAATTATCTTAAACAAAACTATTATTCCGCAAACACATCCGAGTAGCCCAACAAATCCAAACATCGCCACAGTGTAAGGAATAAGGTTGTACCGTTTCCCTTGAAACTGTTTCCATTCCTCTTCTGACTCGCTCCAACAAACGACATAGCCTGGGAAAAATAGATCCACCAGAAGTTGATGAAGCTTAAATGCGAGGAGCGTTAATGTCGACTTCATAGTTGTGGAAACGCAATTTGTGCAGCTTTAAGTTGAAAAGGTTTTTGCTCGTCAAATGTCGTTAAGTCCTAACAGTAGGATCGGTTATTGTTTAGCGATGTACTTTTTGGCATCGAATGACAAAAATGTTTGAAAGTAGTCTTTAGTCTTGGTATAGGAAGAAAGTTTGGTATATGTTTTAAAAATAGGAAGTATATTATTATAAGCTCCATCTCAAATATCAATGTAATTTAAAAACGTCAAATAATTAATGCTCCAAATTCAAATATCAGTATATATACATACTCTGTGATTTACGTTAATTACTGCGACACGACATTAATGAATTGGCAAAATTGTTGGGTGGATATTATGCAAACTTGATATTCAAATTCAGAAATTTGGAATTACACAGTGCTGGTAATATTGCAACCTGAAGAAAAATTGGAACATTCTGAAGGTTTTCAGACTTATCGCTAGATTCAGACAACATTTCATTTAAAGTAAAAACCCGTGACCTAAAATGCTTCGTGAAATTATTGGGAACCATAAACATCGGCTATTATTATAGATCCAGGTATAATTATGATGCATTACCAAACGTGCTTGCTTTTTCGGACTGTTATCGAATTCAAGCTTAATTTATAGAATTGGAAATTCGCTGTAGTTTTTTATGTGTATCAGGGTTAAAGGGGACCTCAAACCCCCGGTATTATAAAGAGTAGATTCCATGATGAAAACCGAAAGCATGTATACCATGGCCATAACGCCAACCAATATATGTCATATGCCTTTCTAAGCGGTACATGTATTAAATTCAATTGATATGGTGGTCAAGGAAATCCGGCAGTATCCAAAACCTATGAACAGTTATTAAAAGTAGAGTAACTCTCAATCATTGAAAACATTTTTGGTGAAAACCTTTTTTTGATTTCCCTGGTGCTACTGTTATGTATTAATGATTCAAAGCTACCTAAAACAATGACAATTTCCATCAACCTACCTGTCGTTTTTCAATAGTATTCCTGTAAAACGTTGTTTAGTTGAAATCTGTAAATCTTAATCAATTAGTTTAAAATTGCGGTCAAATTGTGGTTCTACTCTAAATTGTACAAGATTTTACTTGCGTAATAAATATTCGTTGCTTATTTAATTTCCACCTTTTGCTTCCATGGTCAATCTTTATTTGGCTTTTATTTTTAGAGCATTTTAAACGTCGGACTCGAAAGTCGAGCTTAAGAGTGGAGTACTTTATGGGTGCGACTAAAATATTTTTACCTTTCTTCAAATAATCATACTTCTTTCTTCAACTTTGAGTATGACTAGTACGTCCAAGCAATGATGTAGTTTATTCATGGTTTCGGGATAAACGAATAAATATGACTATTTACGACTAACCAATTTAATAAATTCAGATATTAAGTAACGAATCATTATTTTCGCATGACTAACAAGCATTTTTGTAAGTATTCAGATCCGCGTGTACCATAAATATACTGACAGCAATGTCTAGGTTTTCAGCGCAAGCAGAACATTGACAATGTAGACAAGAGTTTGATTAAAATAATTCATTTTGAAATCAATATCCATAATTCCCACGGCACCAATGGGTACTCCACAACTCCGGCAGCTTAACAACAATCTCTGGAAATACTTTCCTTGACGTCTCCTGCAGTGGAATACTAATTCAAGTTCCAATTTCCTTTTCCAATTCTGTATCATACCCTCACTTAATTCAAAAACTAAACACCCCATTTCACACAAAAAACAAGCGGCGAACAATACAAATCCTGTACTACCAGCTGCCATCACAGTAATAAATAGGCTGGACTTTAATCTTATTCCCAAAACGATAACATTGGTACCTACAACAATAACCAGAAAGAAAAAAGAAAAAAATATTCCTAACAAGTAATTTACAAGTTTTTTCAACGTGACAAAGAAAACACAAAACCTACGGTATCGACAGAACGTATTATAGCTCAAGTATACATCTCTCCGAATGTCTTTAATTTGCGATATTACAGCAAAGGCAAATGGATAACACATCGTTGCAAATGAACGAAAGTTTAAAAATACTGCTTGTCCCTGAATAAGCGCGACAATGTGTCGAACACATCTAAAACCCAAATTAGATAAAATGGTTTCTGGAGAGCGTGATAATTTACAGATAGACATCACCGCCATATAAAGAGGATCAAATTTTAGTTCTACCGCAGTAATAGGAACTATAATAGAACCTAAAGTAAAGTTGAAAATTGTATAAATCAGTATGATTCCGAGCCAATCCGGTTGAATATCAGGAATTCGTTTAATATCTGTATAAATCATACGAAATGTTGTCGAGAGGGTAAGTTTGTGCTTCAGTGTTGTCCCCAATCGTAAGCAATAGTTAGTGACAGAAATCAATTCCTTTTGATTGAAAATCAGAAGTGGCTCAGCCATTATGACTGCTGGATAAATACTGAAGATATACAGAAACGGAATGATTTGCTCAATGGGCATTGTAGTACTTGAGAGAATTGTTGCAAATGCGACCAAAATTCCGCAGCTACCTCCGAGTATTCCAACAAATCCGAAGAGTGCAACAATGTAAGGAATTAGTTTGTACCGTTGCCCCTGAAACTGTTTCCATTCCTCGTCTGACTCGCTCCAATAAACGACGTATGCTGGGAAAAACAAGTTCACCAGAAATTGATGAAGCTTAAATGCGAAGAGCGTTAATGTCGACTTCATAGTTTGGGAAATGCAATTTATGAAACTTTAGAATGTTTTTGCTAGATGAATGTTGTTATATAAACTTTACATATAAGTCGTAATAGTGGGATCAGTTATTGTTAATCGATGTACTTTTTGGCATTGAATGATTCCACAAAGATGTTTGACAATCAGCTTGGCACAGGCAGAAAGTATCATGGAAGTCCTGTATTATGTACTCCAGGTCAAATATGAATGTATTATTACTTAGCCGTATCATTAATGGGCCAAATCCAAACATATCTGATTGCAACTTCGTAAAACTTGTCGTTTTTTAATATACGGTAACAGCGTTGAAATTAATGATAACACAATGACACACTTGTTCAGTTGGCACAATAATTGTGTGGATGTTATTCGAATTTGATGTGCAGAGTCAGAAGTTTCAGGCATCATTTCGCTACAAATAATAACCAGTGAGCTAAAATGTTTGGTTAAATTATTGGGTACCAAAAGATAGCTTAGTATTTTTTATTTCAAAATTAAAGGAGAGATTTTGAAGGTTTAAATTTAATTCGAGCTGTACGACTAAGGGTTGACACACATATAATTAATTGAAAAAACTTGCTTTTTCGATCTTTCGAATTCAGCTTAATGTATTAAACTATTAATTCGATGTAGTTTCTTTATGTTTCAGGGTTAAAAAGAACTACAACCCCCTGGTATTATAAACGGTAGATTCCATGGTGAAAACTTGACACATGTATGCGATGGCCATAACGCTAATCAAATTAATTTTATATTCATTTCTAAAGTTTAATTATATTTAAATAAATTATTGCCATGGATGCCAGGGTGCTGCGGTATCAGAAGGTATAATCATTTCTCAATAGCAGTTTGACTGCTGATAATTGACAATCACCGGGCATTGTAAGGACTTTATTCTATGAGTCACAAATTATGAATGTTTTGGGCTAAGCTATTGTGGTTGAAGCTGGATGTTAAATAATGAATACATGTTTTAATATGGTCTGCTATGGATTATCAAAATGTAAAACTAAATCAATTGCAATAGCTACCTGCAATTGCAATAACATCAATAACGTTAGGAACTATAAAAACTATTTAAAGTTGCAAAGGGAGTAAAATGATAAAACTTTTACCAAGATTCAACTTACGTGGTAATTAATTAATTATTTCAATGTTTTGCCTCGTTTTCCAGAATTGTTTTTTACTTATATGAATTATCAACCCCAAATTTTAAATTCGAGCTCCAAAATTAACTGTTTTTGGACGAGGACCAAATTTTCGTTATTTTCTTACTGCAACTAGTCCAATTTGTTAGTCTTAACATTGAGTATACCTAGTTATCTAAGCCATTTGTATGTGTATGGTTGCGGGAGTAGCAAATTACCATATTTATTTAAACCGACCAATCTAATAATTAAACATCCTTTATTTTTACATGAACAATATATAATTAATTACATCTATGTTTACAAAAGGGGACTTTTAAAGCGGTGTTTACGTATTCACCGAAAGCAAAAGATTAATAATGTAGACAAGAGTTTGATTGAAATAATTCATTTTAAAATCAATATCCATAATTCCCACGTCCCCAATTGGCAGTGCACAACTCCTGCAGCTTAACAACATCCTTTTGAGAAATTTTCTTTGATATCTGCTGACGTGGAATAAAAATTTAAGCTGCAATTTTCTTTTCCAATTCTGTATCGTATCCTCACTTAATTCAAAAACTAAACACCCTATTTCACACACAAAATATGCGACAAATAATGCAATGCCTGAAATGACGGCAGCTATCCCAGAAACAACTATGCTGGACTGTAGTCTTGTTCCCAAGACGATAACATTAATACCTACGACAATCACAAGAAAGAAGAAAGAAAAAAATATTCCTAACAAATAGTTTAAAAGTTCATTCCACGTCACAAGGAAAACACAAAACCTACGATATTGAACCACCCTATTATAATTTAAGTATTCATATTTCCGCATTTCCTTCATTTGGGCGATTATAGCAAATGCAAACGGAAAACACAACATGGCTAATGTACGAAGAGTTAAAAATATTGCCTGAGTCTGAATTAGCATGACGATGTGCCGAACACATCTGAAAATTAAGTTGGATAAATTAATATCTAGATTTCCAGATAATTTACTAATAGCCATTGTGGCCAAATAAAGAGGATCGAATTTTAGCTCTACCGCTGTGATCGGAACTATAATAGAACCTAAAGTATAACTAAAAACGATATTAATCAGTAGGATGCCCAGCCAATCCAGGCGAATATTAGGAATTCTTTTAATCTCTGCGTAAATCATACGAAATCTTGTCGGGTGCGTTAGTTGGTGCTTTGGTATTGTCCCTAATTGTAAACACCAGTTCGTTACAGTAATCAATTCCTTTTGATTGAAAATCAGAAGTGGCTCAGCCATTATGACTGCGGGATATACACTGAAGATAAGCAGAAACGGAATGATTTGTTCAATGGGTAGTGTATTATGCGAAAGAATTGTAATTGCAACCAAAATTCCGCAACTACCTCCGAGTAGCCCAACAAATCCGAAGACAGCTACAATGTAGGGAATAAGCTTACACAACTGCCCTTGAAACTGTGTCCATTCCTCTTCTGACACGCTCCAATAAACGACGTAGCCTGGGAAAAATAGGTTCACCAGAAATTGATGAAGCTTAAATGCGAGGAGCGTTAATGTCGACTTCATAGTTGTGGAAAGGCAATTTATTCAGGTTAGGGTGAATGGTTTATGCTCGATGAATGTCGGTATATAAACCTAAAGTTTTAAGTCAAAGCTACAGTAACAGTGGGATCGGTTAACGTTAAGCCGTGTATTTCTTGGCGACGTATGATTTAGCAAAAACTTTTGTAAACGGTTTCATTGATACTGGCAGACGGCAGTATATTATTATTGCTTAAACTTAAGTATCAGTGTATGTTAACGTCAAAAAATTGTTACTTCCAAAAATGCAAATGTCAGTATTTTTTGGTATCCCGTCATTTAGCATTTACTCTTAGCGTTATACTTAATGCTAGCAAAAGACCTTGTTGAACTGGCACAATCGTTACGTGGTTATTATTCGAATTTGATATACAGATTCAGAAATTGACGACTACGCACTGCAATTATTCTTTCCATCTGAAGCGGTTTAGAACATTCCAAAGGGTTTCAAACTACACGGGAACTACCTAGGCTGCAAACTAAACGATGATCAAGAAGCGATGATTAGCATATATGTAGCTTTTGGTGATGTATAAGTGCACGCAAAACGCTTTTGCTCCATGGTTAGTTGTTTCCAAGTTACAGTACATTTGGATTTTCGAAGTCTACTTTTTGAAATCTTCAGTTTTTCTTATGGGGATTAACTTGGCGAAAATTATTTGAGACTTACTTATGCCTCAAATATATAAGAAGTAGTACGTAGAGAAATAATTCTTGGGTGAGGATGCATTTCAAGTGTTTTAGACACAAAAAGTTGAGTTTTAAGCGAATTTAAGATTTAGAAATATTTGAATAGGGGGGACCCTGTCACAAGTAAATTTCGCAATGTTAATCCCCATAAGAAAAGCCGAAAAATTTAAAGAGAGGACTTCACAAATCAAAATTTACTGTAACTTGGAAACAATTGGCCATTTAGTAAAAACGTTTTGCATGCACTCATACACGCTTAGTTGCAGCCTTGGTAGTTCCCGCGTACGTTTGAAACCCATTGGAACTTTCTTAACCCCCACAGACTGAAAGAATAATTGCAGTGTGTAATCGCCAATTTCTGAATCTGTACATCAATTTCGAATAATATCCACGAAACGATTGTGCTAATGCAGCATGGTCTTGTGCTAGCATTAAGTTTAATCCTAGGAGTAAACGTTAAATAACGGTATACCAATACATACTGACATTTGCATTTGGAGCATTATTTTTTGACGTTGTCATAATACACTGATATTTAAGTTTGAGCAAATAATAATATACTGCCGTCTGCCTATATTTAATACATGATTAAAATAAATTGCCATCGCGGTCAGGGTAATGCGAAATCAGAGTTATGTACATTTCTCAAACGCTGTTTAATTTCTGATCATTGACAATCACGACGCATTATGACGACGTTTAAACCATTACCGGAGCTTTCTCCTGTAGGTGTTTCCCCCACAAGGTAAGTTTCCCCCTTCGGTTCTTTCCCCTTTATTGTTTTCCTCTTCAATTTTTTTACCTGAATCATATTCATATGAAAATGTTGAAGGCGATGATTATGATGAACATATTGTTACAACCATTTCCACACATCATCATGTATTAAGTTTTAAATTTTAAATTGTTAAGTATATATATTCATATTTTTATACATCACATCTCACCTTTAGAAAGTAAAAGCACTTTTCCGAATATTCTTAAAAACTGCAATATTGCTTGATTTAGAATGTTCTATATCTGATCTGGACACTGACAAAGCTTCCATTAAGATATTTTTTTTAAATATTTAGACTGTATTTATTTTACATAGTTACTTTGCAAATTTTAGTTTTAAAATATGTAGCGTCCAAGCTACTCTCATCCTTGTCATAGCCACTTCCATGACATCTACACCACAAGATATGGTCTACGTTCACAGGGTGAACTGATACCCTCCTAAATTATGAATAGGCGACTTGCCTTTCCAGCAAGCCAGAGTCCTATCCACATCAACAGCGCAAGACCAAAGGAAAGCCAGTGCACAGTCGGAGAGTGAACGGAAAGGTTCTCTCCACAGCTTCAGTCCGTAACTGTAATTGTCAAGATTAGTCAATTGTTAAAGTCAAGTATTGAGTCCGTTGTATTAATAAAAGTCATTGTTGTTATTCGTTAATCATTGTCCATGAATTGTCGTTGATTCAGTTGTAAATCACCAGTAGTGACATCATCATCAAGAAGTAGTCCGAACTCATAAATGGTATCATCATCATCATCATCCATCCATTCACATAAGGCATTAGCAAGAGAAGAGAGTAAGGAAAGAACAACCTTTCAGCTGGCGCTCCGATTGGGTTCTTGATTGTTGATGACAATATTTGGTGAGTTAAATAATACAATTAAAAGCAAACCTAAATCTTTAAAATTTGGCTGTGTACTCGTGTGAAAAAATTGGTAAAAGTGATAAAATTAGTTGTTAGTTGTCGGACGTGTAGGGA